>BLSH010376757.1:0-17744 GCA_018402905.1 Glandirana rugosa
GACCGAACCCGAACGATTTTTGAAATGTCCGGGTCCGTGCCACGGACACCCGAAAGTTCGGTACGGACCCGAACGTTACAGTCCGGGTTCGCTCAACACTACCCATGAGGCCTTGTCAGCCTCCCACAAAGTGGATGCCTCCTCGACAGAACCTGTATTGAGGTGGAAAAATTCAGTCAGGGCTTTAGAGGGGGTCTCTTTGGTGTCCAGCCTACAGAGAAGGGATTCTTTGAGTTGCCAGTGGCTTTTTTTTTGGAAGGCTGTTGAATGGGAGAGATCTACACACACTGGAGCTGGTCAGACCAGGTGATTGTGCCCAGGTCGAAGGATACTACATTGGTGAGAAGTGGAGCTGAGATAAAGAAATAGTCAAGCTTGGAGAACATCTTGTGGGATGAAGAGTAGAAAGAGAACTGCTTACTAGTGGGATGTTTGATACTCCAGGAATCAAAGAGGCGTGAGAGTAAATCAGTTGTCGGAAGGATGTTGCCTGGGATTGCATCGAAGGGGGTAGTTTAGCGTGAAACAGGGACCTTCTGTCTCATGTGGAGGAGAAAGCAATATTAAAGTCTCTACCAACGATCATAAATGGATGGGCAGATTGTTGTAGTACCACAAACGCCTCGGTAAGAAATTTGATCTGACCAGTATTGGGATGTATATATTCATAAGCGTGAGATTGACAGACGTATTCACAATCTAGTATAATATAGTGACCATGAGGGTCCAAACAAGGGGACTTAATCCGGAGAGGGCAGGTGTGTTTGACCAGAATCGCTACCCCAGCCTTGCCGGATGATTCTGAGGCCGTGTAAGCAAGAGGAAAATATCTAGAGGCAAAGTTAAAGGAACCTGTTGGGTGAAAGTGAGTCTCCTGAACTAGGATCATGTCTACTCCAGATGCCCTAGATTCTTTCAAGGCTAACCAATGCTTTTTATAGAGTTTAAACCTATAATATTATATGACAAAATTTTTAAAGCCATGACCAAACATTAGCATAGTGCACATGTATGCAGTTCAGAACAAAAAGTACCTCTAAGGTGTAGGAAGCGGAAGTAGGGACATTGGAAACTGGTAGACCATATGTATAGCACATAGAATGCAAAACATGTTTGGAAAAAATAAAGTCTTATGAAGTAAACATTAGTGTAGTGATCAAAAGACCATTTTGGCCTAGGAAATTACAAAAAAAATGAAAAAACAACATTTGTAAGCTACCAAGTCTCAGGAGCCCTGGGTCAATGGCGTGGGACATATGGTGAGACATAATGACTCTGCAGGATGAGGAGGCAGGGATCCTTGTCCCACTTTCTACACCACAGATTTCTGAACTGAAAAACCTTGTATACAAGATGCGATTGTTGTATGACCACACGTCCAACTTTTCCAAAATCAGCTGTCCATGATTTTGTCTAGCGTACTGACGGTAGTCAAATTATCATTCGACCGAACATAGTGGTGTGTTACGAGCCTATAAAGAGGAAGTTCAGGTGAATGTGAATTACGGATGCAGGTTTACACGACCGAACACTTCCTGGATTCCGAGAATGCGTTTTTGTACTTACAACTTTTGTTTGTCCAACTCCTGTACACACGAGCCTAAAATCGGACGACACCTTGTCGGCAGACAAAAGTTTTCTAGTGTGCTCTTACAACTTCTGTTGGATGATAATTCAAAATTGGCTGTCGAATGGAGCATACTAATGGCGGATTGTTGTGCAACAGGCTGTCATACGACAGTTTTCAGCCGATAATTGTACCGTGTGTTTGGGCCATAGAAATAAATCCTGGTTAATAATGGAACCATTATTGAATGCAGAGGGACCTCTAGAGGGTCATCAAGTTGGATGTCTACTGGGACGGGATTGCTGTGGTGTAGAAGAGGAGGAAACCTTCACTGATCTTTTGGCAGGTATCCAGACCCTGGAAGGGGCAGTCTGGGTCCGTGGGGTGGATGGTGGTGGAAGTAGATCCTCAGCTGGAAGAGTAGGGAGGCCCAGATTCTTTAGGAATACCTCTCCCTCATGAAGGTCTTGCAGGGCATGCTGTATTCCCTCTTTCATGACAGATAGACAAAACGGAAAACCCCAGTAATAGGGAATTGTATGCGATTGTACATATGTTGTGATGGGCCGCAAGCTTTGCAGCTTTGCCAAGGCGATAGGAGAAAGATCACTAAAAATCTGTACATTATCTCCCTTGTACTCAATGTGGGAGCGGTTACGAGTTGCCAGCGTGAGGTCTTTGCTATCATAATAATGAAAGTGAACCACGATATCTCTTGGCCTGGCAGCGGCTTTTGGGTTTAGGGGCCAGAGATCTATGGTCTCTGTCAAGGCACCAGTCAATATCATTAATGTCAGTTGCAAGGTAATTAAACAGGCTCAGGAGACAGGCATGGAATTTGTTGTCGCTCACATTCTCTGATACCCCACAGATGTGGAGAGTTTGGCGTTGTTCCCTATTTTTCAGGTCTTCCTGATGGAGTTGCAATTGAGACACTGAATGTTTAAGGGAGGTATTCTCCTCTTCCAGAGCATGCACATACAGAATCATCTCATCAAATTTAGTTTCCACCATGTCTGTGCATTCTTTAATCTGGTCTATCTCCCCCCGCAGTTCCTGGGATAGTTTTTCAATCTCCTGCAATATGTTGCGGGTTACCTGGAACAATAGAGCCTGCAGTTTTTCATCCAGCAGCTCAGGGGTTAATAGTGATTTGGAGGGGGGTCTTAGACACAGGGGGTAATTTGGGAGGAAGTCTCAGTCATAAATGTGCTGATACTCTCAGCTGAGTCATTATGATTAATTGAGACCGGGGATGCAGGCCTAGTTAAGAAGCACTCCATGGTAGCAACAGGCTCAGTGTAGGACCTGGGATACGGCTTTTGATAGCCAATTTTCACCATGGAAGGTCCAGAGGTGGTTGTTGGCTGTGATCACTCACCCCTGTGGCAAAATGAGGCATCTGTAGCTGTGCAGGGGAGAGGGACCAGAGCTCACTTAATGTGCATCCGCCATCTTGAAGAGCTGCGTATGCGCCTCTGAAAGCTTTTAAAGTTTCCTTTAAGAACCAAAACATTCAGGTCTCCCATAGTGTGGTCTGGTTGTGAAAAATATCAAATGCTTTGTGCCTGCAATTTTTGTTCTGTTTCACCGATGTAAGATCTTTGGCTACATTTTTTTGCATTGGATAAGATACACAACATTAATGGAGGTGCAGCTGAATGATCTTGTGATGTTGAAGGTCCCTTTTATGTGCATGACACTTTTTGATGGATTGGCTTGACTGCATGGTTTACAGTGTTTTTGTTGCAGGACCTTGTTCCTTTATTTGTGAATTTG
Organism: Glandirana rugosa; assembly: GCA_018402905.1. Classification (NCBI taxonomy): domain Eukaryota; kingdom Metazoa; phylum Chordata; class Amphibia; order Anura; family Ranidae; genus Glandirana; species Glandirana rugosa. The sequence goes on from BLSH010376757.1 coordinate 3,347, forward strand.
TGAATCAAGTTTCCTGCTGATTCGTTTTTTGTCTGAGGTTGTGTAGTTACCTGAAAGCCAGCATTGGGGACTGTTAAAATATTTCTTTCAGAGTTTCATCCTCTGTTATGATGGATCTTTGATTACCTTTCTAATCTTATGTAATGCAGGATTGTATGTACTGTAGTTACTAGAGGTACACAGTTATTTGTTTTTATCTCTTTGTACTGGGGGAGACGTTCTCTTTGGGTTTTCAGAGCTGTGTTCCTGCTGATGAGTCTGCTAGTGTTCTGCAATGTTTATTTCTGTCTTCTGAGCATATACGATGGTATCTGATGGCCTGGCTGTGTATGATGGTTTGTTTATTGTGCTGGGGTGAAAGCTGGAATTGTGGATATAATTGCATCTGTCAGTGGGTTTCTGTATTTGGAGGTGTGCAGCTTGTCATCTCTGATGTGTACTGTGGTGTCTAAAAAATTGACATGTGTTTTCGAATACTCCATTTTTAGTTTGATTGATGGGTGAAATGTATTCACCAATGAGTAAAATCTAATTAGATTTTCTTCACTTTTTGTCCGTATGATGAAAATGTCATCAATATAGCAGTAGTACCAATATGGCTTTTGTTGGATTCTGTTAAAGAATCTGTCCTCCAGGTTAGCCATAAATAAGTTTGCATATTGGGGTGTCATTTCACTTCCCATAGCAGTACCCATATATTGAAGACAGATGTCATTATTGAAAGGGAAGTAGTTGGGTGTTAGAATTAATTCAATAAGCTGCGTAACGTCCTCATCACTGTATATTTGTTTTGGTGAGTATGAGAAAAATCTTTAACATGCAGCAATCCTATCCTTGTGAGGAATGTTACTGTACAGGGATTCTGCACACATAGTGACTAGAAGTGTGTTTGGTGGTAATTGCTGTATATTTTTGATCTTGTTCAGAAAACAGTTGTATATTGCAGAAAACTAGCAGTATTTATGACTAATGGTTTTAATATTTTTTCTACAAGACCTGAGATTTGTTTAGTAAATGTGTTAATACCTGTTATGATGGACCTGCCTGGATTTCCTGGATTGTTGATCTTGGGGAGCATCTAGAAGTCCCCAATTTCTGGATTATCCAGAATTTCACTGAAAAGTTTTGAATGCACTGTAGCTGGGTTGGTAGCATTTTAACCACTTGACCACAAATAAATATTTATTTTGGTGGTATTTGATTACCTCTGCATTTTTTATTTTTTGAGCTTTAAACAAAAAAATGCCGAAAATTTTAAAGAAACACTTTTTTCACTCTCTGCTATAAAATCTATCCAATAAAACATTTTGAAAACTCTATTCTTCATACATTTAGGTCAATATGTATTTTGCTGTATAATTTTGGTAAAAAAAAACCCCAATAAGCATATATTGATTGATTTGCGCAAAAGTTATAGCATCTACAAACTATGTGATATTTTTATTTATTTATTTATTACTAGTAATGGCAATGATCATCAACTTATAGCAGGACTGCGATATTGTGGGGACATTCTGACACTAACTGACACTTTTTGGGGACCAGTGACACTAATACAGTGATCAGTGCTAAAAAATATGCGCTGTCACTGTACTAATGACACTGGCTGGGAAGGGGTTAAAATCAGGGGCAATCAAAGGGTTAACTGTGTGCCTAACCAGTGTTTGTGTACTGTGGGAGGTGCTTTTACTAGGGGAAGAGAGGGGCACAAATTCTATCTCTTCCCTCCTGTCAGAATGGTAACCTGCCTTGTTTCCCATTCTGTCTCTCTGCCTGATGATCGGCAGGTGCCAGCAGACATCAAGCTTTTTGTACCCACCTATTGGCTCCTGCTGTGCATAAACACAGCAGGAGCAAGCCACCGGAGGCACACATGTGCACCCCCTACCCAGAAGAGTCAGATCACATATATATACATAATCTGGCGCAGTAAAACTACCATAGGATGGACCTTAAGTGGTTGATTAGACTTTTTAATTGTTACTGTTTGTGTGTTGTTTTTTATCTTATTAACATTCAACAAAAATGTTGTGCATTAGTACTGTTTGGACCTTAATGAGGGGGGCACACCCTGAAAGCTTGTCCTGAAAAATTGTATGTTAGTGCAAATAAGAAAAGAATCACAGATAGTATGCAATGGTTGAAAGTGACACAGTTTCAACACACTCAGGTAACCTAAGTGATGGCCATTAATAACATGGAAATCATTTTTTTGCATATTTTGTTTTATACTTATACTTTTAATAAGTGAATGGAGATGTGGATGGTTGGGTACTTGGGGGTTACACCTGATGAGAAGAGAACTCACAGGCTGATCACAGGAAACCCAGAATGAAACAGAAATATCTATGCATATATACCATGTGCAAATAGAGGGAAAGGTAGGGGAGGTGGGGGAAGTAAATTGCAAAAGACAAACAATTACTCAAATAAACTATACAGGTAATCTACATAAGAAATGTAGATTTCTGTGAATCTGTAAATTTCTGTGATTTCTGAAATGTGAATTACAGACTGAAGTCTGATTTTGCATTGTTATATAGGACTAGGATACATAAACCTCTGATGGGTGGACGAGATGGATTGAAGATGAAATGAGGTAGACAATCTGCTCTAAAGATTGCCTGGAGTTTCCTTAGTATAACACTCCATATATCAGAAAGATGGCAGAGCTGTCAGTTATAAACATGCTAAGGTAGATTTCAGTGGTAGGGTTTTTTTGGGGGGGCAGTATACAACCACCCCCCGGGTGGCCGGTGGCACGGAACTACCAGCCCCTACCTCCACCCCCCCCGGCCACTGCACTAGCACCACATTAGCGAACCCCCCGCTCTATGCTGGTCGGTCCTTATCCCATCTAGGTGGCAGGGTGCAGGCAGCAGCTCTGGTGTCTGCTTCAACATGGGTGTGGGTGGCGAGGTGTGGGCAGCAGCTCCAGTGTCCCCTCTAGCATGGCAGGCAGGCCCCATCTAGGTGGCGGGTGGTGAGATGCGGGCAGTGGCTTCTCCGTTCCTTCAGCGGGTCCACTGTGCATCTCCACTCCCTTTCTCCTAAGCGCTAGGCATCCAATGGGATCGCCTGATGTTTTGGCCGAGTCGGGAAACAAGTCTCACAATCCACTTTCTGATTGGCAGGGAGGAGATTTAGTGTGAAAATAGTAAATATTAATTCACTATCATCACACAACTAGGTGGGCTTCGGGCACAGTGCTCTGCACCCACCCTTTTTTGAAGCCTATTAGAGCCTCTGGCTCTAATCATGTGCTTAAAAAAACACTCCCCCCATTGGAATTCATGGTCCGATATGTATGTAGATCAGGGGCCCGGATGCATAGATAGGGGAGGCGGCGCTCGTGCACCCCTAATGGATGGGCCGCCACTGGTAGATTCCATGAAGACATGCAATCTGGTAACAAAATGTTTAGTTGACATATAATTCTGAAACTTCAAATCTAGCTTCTCTCTGTAATTAATATTCTCTGCCTTTTTTAGATCTGAAATGGTGGCACCTTATGTGATATCCACTACTTAAGTATAGCTCTGTGAGCTACCAATAGACAAAGATAAGTCAATTACAGGTAGTGTGGAGGTCTCCCAGACTGACCACTGATAGGGTAATAGGTTGGTGTGCTGTAGCTGAATAATAATAAAAATGGATCGTTAAGGATAAGACCATTTGTGTCCCCTTATACATATAGCTAGGCACTTGGTCCAAAAGTTGGTAATTGGTGGCAGAACCAGAAACGCTGAGTGAAAGAAGGTCAACAGGTGCAACAGAGAGGGCAGGTAGATGCCTTAGAAGTGTCCTTGGCTTAGAGGAAAGGGAAGGAAGTGCTATGAAGTAGCTTGAACCGAGACTGGTCAAATTATTTTAAGTGAAACTGACACACTAAAGTTGATTTATTAAAGGATTAGACCTTTGTAAAGTGTATCCACTTTGGCCCTCACACTTTTTTACCCCCTATGGACCAGACCACAGTAAAACTAAACATTTGAAAACTGAGGACCCGAACACCATGAAATGTATTGAAACATAGTTGTTTCGCCATACATATTTTTACATACCTATCAGCTTCCACAATTGGCATACACGGTGACCCAGTGGCTATGGGGACGAGCTGCTGTACAGGATATTAGCTGGGCTGCATGTGTTTGAAGTGGTGGTCCGTGCATTAGGGGCGCACGGGAGCAGCCCCTTATCCATGCATCCGGCCACTTGAGCTACATATAGGAATCCCGGACGCATGGACTCCAATACAGTGTGTTTTTTTTGAAGCATGTAATTAGAGCCAGAGGCTCTAAAAGGCTTCAAAAAAGGGTGGACTTCGGGCACAGAGCACTGCCCCCGAAGCCCACTCAGTTTTCAGATGATAACAAATGAACATTCATTATTGCCACTCTGATCCTCCTCCCGGCCAATAGGGAAGTGGGTCTGAGACCCCTCACCCGATTGGCTGAAAGGACAGGCGATCCTATTGGATGCCAAGCAGCAGGAGAGAAGAGACACATGGCAAAAGCCGCCGTGACCCACAGTTTGCTGCCCATGACCTGCTGCCTGATCCACAGCTCGCCGCTGTCACCCTTTGCCTGGCCCACAGCCCACCATTGTCACCCACCAACAAGATGGGGTAAGTGCAGGACAGACTGGCAGACAGCAAGCGGCCAGGGGGGTTGGGGGGTGCTGGTTAGGTGCCGCTGGCCACCCATGCCGCTCCCACAAAAATAACCCCAACAGCTGCCACTGTGTGTTGGTGTCTCACGGACACCCACAAATTGTGAATAGTTTTTTTAATTCTTTGGATTTTAACATACTTGTTTTACTAAACGTGTTGCGCAATGATCCTTCTCGGGGTCTGTCTTATTTTATGCACTATGGCATAAGAAACAGTTTCAATAGGACCCATAGTGGAAATATCAAGGAGGAAATTAAAGAGAAAAGAAACATTACAGAGGAATCACTATTACACTGTGTGAAGACTGTTTTGTCAGCCGCAGCCATCTAGAGCATACTGCACCTGGTGTGTGGAGGAGAAACTTACCACTGATTATATGGGGTAGACACTGCCACTGTGTCTTGCACGTGGACCCAGTGGTGATTGGGAGTCTCTCCGGGCAAAATTCTTTTTAGTCACCTGCTTTATAGTATATGGACTATTGGTATTTCCCACTGTTCAAGTATTTTATTTCAAATTATACATGGAATACATTATCCTCATTGTGGAGCTAGTCTATTGCTAATTATTGTATATTTTATTCCATTGGAGTGTTTCTCATCCATCCATTTATGTATAACAGAGATGCTGTACTGTGAAGTTAATCATTTGATATTAACGCTAGGTGTGCTAGACACACTGTTGTATTTCATCTATCTCTAGGAGGGGTGGAATACCTCCATTATGGGTATCATACAATATATACCAAGCACCTTTCTTTCTTTCTTATAAAGCAATACTAAAGTCTCTTTTTTTTATTTAAAAATAACAAACATGCTATACTTACCTGCTGTGTGTAATGGTTTTGCACAGAGCAGCCCAAATCCTCCTCTTCTTGGGTCTCTTACTCATGCTCTTGGCCCCTTCCTCCTGCCAAGTGCCCCCACAGCAAGCAGGTTGCTATGGGGGCACCTGGGTTGAGTTTGTCCATTCAGACATGGAGCAGTGGCTTGGCCCCACCCCCTCTCTCATATTGGCTCACTGACTTTGATTGACAGCAGTGGGAGCCAATGGTTCCCCCTGCTGTGTCTCAGCCAGTCAGGAGGGAGAGTCCTGGAGAGCCGAGACTCTTATGCAGAATCGCTGGATCCAGATGGGGCTCAGTTAAGTATTAGGGGGGCTGAGGGGGGCTGCTGCACACAGAAGGTTTTTTTTTTATCTTAATACATAGAATGCATTAAGATAAAAAAAACTTTTGACTTTAGAACTACTTTAACGAATTCCCTCTGCACACAATAAACATTTTTCTGTGTAAGCTGCAGCTTTCTCACTCACATATTGCTGTCTGTCAGGAACTGAGGAGATAAGAAAGCTGATGTGTTACTTTTGTTATTGTTTACAAATGTTACCCTGAATGATCACTGTGATTGGCTGTCATACTTATCATTCCATGAGGAAGGCTTCTGACTGCCTCACAATTATATTATTGGGAGCTTATCTTTCTACAGACACCAGGTCTCATGGGGCTGTGTATGGGAGCAGGGGAGAGGCAGTCTCCTGGACGTACAGCAGACACTTGAGTACAGAGGAGTAGATTTTATAGACGTGTGTAACATGCTGAAGGTGGACAACTGGATATGGATAAGATAACTTTGTGTACAAACAAAAATCCTGTTTTTTTTCCCCCATTTTCCTTGTACATGATTGGATATGCAAAGTAAACACACATTTTCCAAATTTACTAAGCTAATTACACATATATAAGTCAATTGATTAGCATTCACTTTGCTAAATGAACAATCTCCACTTCTTTTGCAATTCAGCTCAATAATATGTAACAAAAAATAGAAGCCATATCAGTTTTTATATATAAACACCATTTTATTATTATCGTATTGTATTTAATGTGTATATTATTATGTCACATTTATAGTTTTCTTTTTAAATATTTTTGTCAACTATACAGGTGTTATAAGTATATTTTTAACTTAACTTTTGTTTAATATATTTTTACAGCACATTTTCCACAATTACAATATTTTAACTGTGCAATAAAAGCTATGAAGAGTACATTACCAAACGATGTATAATTTATTATTAAAACATATATTATTTGAGGATATAGACCTTAGTAAATGCTTGACTTTTGACAGGATATTGATGAAGAATAAGATCATTCAATAAGAAAAAAAAAACAGAACATAAAACTCATCTAAATAGGTTTTTTTTATTTAGATTTATTTTTTGCTTGCAGCTTGCAGATATTGTAGTCAATCTGTCAAGCGTGATTAATTTGAACACAAGATGCATGTAGCTACTATGGAAACAAGATTCATATTGTTTTTATAGAGTCAAACCTGCATCTCATATTGCTACAGCATGAACAAAATATTCTGTTTTATAATTGAATTTAAACTGTAAGTAATATCAATTAAAAAAAACACCATGTGATCTTGATAAGGAAACTAACGTGATGCCCTTTGCGTGTTGGTCATATAATAGCCATGGTGACAAGAACCTCTATCAAGAAACAAAGCAGAAGATAAATGAGATTTTTCTAATATCAATTTCACCCATTGTTCACAAGTGTCACGAGAAACAGCTTCTATCTATCATAGGCCTGAAAAGACCCAACATGATTTTGCAAGGGGAGTCTAAATTGTGCTTGGGTTATTGAGCAACTTACTTTTAAAATTTAAAATAAAAGTGTACTTTAAAAATGAATTATCTTGACATTAAATATGTTTGGGATAATCAATTTAAACAGTGCTTCATATAGAAATTGACTGATAGATATATACATACTTATAGCCCAAGTTTAGTAACAAAGAAAATACCCTACAGTCAGTAGGATGTATCCCTTAGTGCTGCTGGCTTCTCTATTAGCCGAAATCCCCTGATCCCCCACTATCCTCACAGCTGTACTCTGCTGGTGCCAATGACTGATGGATCTGTGACAGGCATGACAGTATTTAGATGTTCTCCTATATGCAGATGATCTATAAGTGCCACTAATAGAAAACTGCTACAAAGGGTACCACATCCCAATATGAATGAATATATACCAAAAAATGTGTAGAAAATTGATTTTTTATCCTTATTACAAAAAGGCATCAACATCAGTCCATCAATCATGAGGGTCATGCAATCATCAATAGAGCTCCCAATATTAGCTACAATGTGATATCCACACTGAGCAATCATAGTGTTACAAATTCCATACTTAAGATAGCTTTGACAGTGGGATATACATGTAGCTGAACTTCTCTACATGTTTCGCGGCCGTATACCACTTCTTCAGGTGACACAGGAGCATAAAGTAGCTACAACAGAATGCAAAATTTTCAAGGAAAAACAATAATAAACATTACACAAAGGAACATCTGAGCATAAATGTGTCCAGGACCCACATTTGGGGTACCTGAGACTTTCCCAAGGCCGAGGGCAGCCCAAAACACCAAGCACACTGACCAAGGGATGCAGAACTACCCTGGGGCTGATGTGGGAGAAATAATAGCCTGAGTATGATAGCATGTAGTATCTGCACAGTAACACAAAACTGCAGTATACCAAAAAAGTAAAAATCATATATACTTAGCCAAATCCAATACCATACCTACTTAACAAGCTATATACAGAGGGCCTAGGGTAGACACATTAATATGAAATTCTCATGGACAAATACCCAGGGTACTGCATGAAGAAAAAATAGAACAAGCGGAAATGAAAAGAAAAAAACAATGAAAAACACCAACCATAGGTAAACAACCACGGTCACAGAGGTAATGACAAAGAAACAGAGCCCCAAGAATGAATAGAAAGCCCCCATAAGCATCCTAAATAATCACAGAGAAAATCTGCCTCATATGGCCATGCAGCACTGTATGATAGTTACACTCATACTGATCTGTGTCCAAGCACGGTAACCAAGTCAAAACAATTAACAGTAGGCTACTGCAGGCAATGTTAACAGTGAAATACAGTAAAAGAGAGTACAGAAAAACACACTATTTTTTTACCTGTCCTAAATGTATCCATTACTATATGCCCAACATGGAAGCTTTCATAGACTAGAGTTGGGACCACCACTGGCCTTAAGGAGTCAGTGTGACATTTTGTATATAGTTTTGCAACTAAAGCCTCTGTTTTTTTTAAAGGAAGATATTAACCCCCGTATACCCCTCTTTCCTGCCCCGCCCCTATATTCCCCCCTCCCTTGCACTCCCCCTCACCTACAACTCTGTGTCATTAGGACACTGTATTCTCTTGTCTCCAACCTTCATAAAGGGGAAGAGGGTACATTCCCCAACTATATCCCCTCTTCGCCTTAGCTCTCCCAATAGGATTTTCATATAATTGTTCCCTTGAATTCCTCCCACCTTTTCCATATTTTTTTACACCTTCGTGTCACCCTTCATCCTCACTACTTAAATACTCCATCTTGTATATATTCAACTCTGTTACATCAATCTCCTAATGTGGGTCTTTCAAGGTCTCCATTTATTTGGTATAGCTGCATTAATTAAGTACGGTACTATTGCATGTTTGTACTGTTTTAAAGATTGCTCTGAGCTATGAAATAGGCAAACTCAAGGATCATCCACCACTTCTATTTCAGTTATCTCCTTTATCTATTTTAGTACTTTTTGCCAGTAGTCCCTGATTTTTGGTTAAATCCACCATAAGTGTAACATTGTGCCCTCCTTATTACAACCCAACCCCTCCAACATAGTGGGGAGATGTCACTTTGAGGCTGGATTCACACCATTGCGAATTGTATGCAGGTTCCCCGCATCCAATTTGCAATAGCAGGAGATTTTGACCCACTCTCTATGGATCGGGTTCACACATCTCCGCAGCGGGTCTGGTGCAATTTGCACAGGAACGCTGTGCATCCTTTGGTCTGTTTCAGGTCCGAATTCAGCCCAACATTTGGGCTGAACACAGACCTGAAACGGTGAACCAGCACACACCGGACCCCTGCTCTAAGCCGTATGCGGCTCATATGTGAACCCAGCCTGATACTTATGTTTAATCACAGTGGTTATATACAGTATATCATTGTGCTATACTTTTGTAATTAATTTCCTGCGTATGTGTATCAGATGCTGTTCTTATGAACTGCTCTCAAAATTTTACTAACTTGTTGCTGATTCACCCGTGTTCCTGTTTCCTCTTCCCATTTATTAATAAATCTCAGCGGCCGTCATGTCCGTAATTATCCCATAGATCTTAGCCATTCTATGTTTAACATTATTTCTCTGATCACACAATTTTTCTAATGTATTTAACTCTTTCCCCGTTCTAATCGGTTTGGGTAGGGAATGGATGAAATGCTTCAGCTGTAGCATACCTCCATTCATTTAGTGCCTCAAATTCCTCCGTATATTTTAATTCCTGGTATGTGCAAATTGTACCGCTATTTATTAAATTCTTTAATTTTGCGTGTTTAATCCAGTCACTGTTTTTTCCCTCATTCCCTGGCGGGAAATAATTAGTGCCCACTAGTCATAGTAAAGGGGAATTGTGACTCCATTTTGCTCTCTTGTGTATTGTGTCCCAAATTTTAAGTGTGTTTCTTGTCAACCCATGCTGATCTCCATCTAAATTCCTCAATTTCTGTGGAACCCAAATCACCTTACTTAACTGAACCCTATTTACTTAATTCTCTATTTCTACCTCTCTTTTATCTACATTTAATTTTGTCCACTCTATCTATTATTACCGCTTGGTAATATCTCTTAAAATCAGGTGCTGACACTCCCCCCCCCCCCCCCCCCGGTTTTTCCATCTACACAGCATCAAGAGCTGTATCCTTGGTTTCATATTCTGCCAGATGAATTTTGACAGTATTGACTTCATTTTTACAAAATACCATTGTGGCAGTGAAATTGGTAACATCTGAAATTTGTAAAGAATCTTTTGGAGAACGTCCATTTTAGTATAATTTACTCTACTTAGCCAGGAGATAGTCCGATGTGCAATTTTTCTCAGTTCTGTTCTCACCTCATTAAGGAGTGGTATATAGTTTACTTGATACCGATCTTTTAATGGTGTTATTTTTATCCCCAAATATTTAAGTTCACCTTTTCCCCAGGTGAATGGAAATTCTGTCTTTATTGCATTTTCCTCCCTTTTATCTAAACAAATATTTAACATTTTCAATTTTACTGGATTTATTTTAAAGTTTGAAACTTCACTATACTCTTTTAATTTTTTCCCAGGTTTGGGAGCATTATTCTAGGGTTTGTAATATAAAACAACACGTCATCCCCATAGGCTCCTAGTTTGTGTTTGTCCTCTCCAATTCTCACTCCTCCTATGTTGCCGCTGTCCCTAATAATAGCTAGTAATGGCTCCAGAGACAGCAAAACAGGAGGGGAGATAGTGGGAACCCCTGCCTTGTACCATTTGACATCTCAAAGAAGGGTGACATGCTTCCATTTATCCTAATCTCAGCTGTGGGTTGATTGTAAAGTGCTTGTATCCATTGGATGATCTTAGGCCCTATACACAAACTCTTTATTGTTTCAAGCAAAAATCCCCAGTCTACTCTGTCAAATGCTTTATTAGCATCTATTGAATAAAGAAGATCTGGGGACCTAACTCTTCCTGTTTTTTGAACTAATAATAAAGTTCGTACTCCATTATCCTTCTCTTCCCTAACAAGGATAAACCCCATCTGGTCAGGAGGGATCCACTCTGGCATCAGTTCTGTTAATCTAGTGGCTAGGACTTTTGTATAAAGTTTAGTGTCTGCGTTTAGTAACGCGATCGGTCTATAGCTGGAGCAAAGGGATTGTGGATCACTGTCACGTGAGCTCTCAGCGATTCACTCCACATCTCATTTCAATCTTTTATCTAGTTCATATATGCACACAGTTTAGGAATCAGCTGATCTCTAATTTTTTTTAATAATACTTGATCGTGAACCCATCGGGTTCTGGGCTTTTCCCTAAAGCTGTACTTTTAAGAGCCCTGATCGTTTCCTCTTGTGAAATGGGGTCGTCTAAGGCCTGTATTTTTTCTTTAGCGACTTGGGGTAATTTGGCTCTTTTTACATATCCCTGAATCTTTTGCTTTCTCTTTTGTTGTTCCTCCTCTGATCCTTCAATTTGCCTAACAGTATCTAGGGAACTATAATAGCTATGAAAAGCTTTAGCGATCTCTGTAGTTGAATGTACCATTTCCTCTTTATCATTTTTCATTTTCTCTATATAGTTCATCAATTTTTTACTCTTTAATAATTTAGCTAGGTGTTTTCCCTGTTTATTCCCCCATTTATATCTTTCTTTTGCTACTCTGTTAAAGACCTGTCTTGTTTCTTCTTCCATTAGCTCTTTTAACTTCTCTCTTTTTTATTGCCAATGTCTGCTGGAGCTGGTGGTCACCAGTCTTCTTGTGTTTTCTAATTCAAAGATTTCACCTATTAAGCTCTTTATTTTAGTTATTCTATCCTTCTTTTTTTTGGTTCCTGTTGATATTAATACCCCCCTTATATAGAACTTTTGAGCTTCACATTGCTAATGACTTCCTAGGGGATTCTTTTAACATTAAGTATTGCTCTAATTCTTTATTATTTCTTCTACTTCTTGGTCTTCTAGCAATTCTTTGTTTAATCGCCACAACTTTATATTCTCTTGGGTTTTAATATCTCTAATTTTCATTATTACAGGGATGTGATTGGATATTGTGAATATTTCTATGGAAGACTCACCAATTAACTCCAAAAATTTGTAGTCCACCATTATAATCTAACCTGGAGTACGTCCCATGCAGTGGAAGGAATAATCTCTTTCTCTGGGATGTTGAATCCTCCATATGTCTACTATTTGAGATTGTAACATCTTTTTCCGTACCTGTTTTAATTGGTATCACTCCTCTCCCCGTGCATGCAACGTACTATCCAGTTCTTGATCCATATAAAAATTCAGGTATCCTGCTACTATTAACATGCCTTTACTACAGTCCATCAGTTTTCCCAGTAATCTCTTAACCCCTTCCTTACTGGGCACTTAAACCCCCCTCCTGCCCAGACCAATTTTTGGCTTTCAGCGCTGTCGCATTTTGAATGACAATTGCGCGGTCGTGCGACGTTGTACCCAAATAAAATTTGCGTCCTTTTTTTCCCACAAATAGAGCTTTCTTTTGGTGGTATTTGATCACCTCTGCGTCATTTCTGATCGCCGCTATAAACAAAAAATGAGCGTCAATTTTGCAAAAAAGAACAATATTTTTTACTTTTTGCTAAAGTACAAATCCATTAAAAGAAATATTCATCGGGTTTGGCCGATATATATTCTTCTACATATTTTTGGTAAAAAAAAAATCGCAATCGGCGTATATTGATTGGTTTGCTCAAAAGTTATCGCGTCTACAAACTGGGAATTGATTTATGGCGTTTTTATTATTTTTTTTTTTTTACTAGTAATGGCGGCGATCTGCGATTTTTAGCGGGATTGCGATATTGGGGCAGACATGTCGGACATTTTTTACACATTTTTGGGATCAATGACATTTATACAGCGATCAGAAATTTAAATATCCACTGATTACTGTGTAAATGTCATTGGCAGTGAAGGGGTTAACCAGCAGGGGGCAGTGAAGGGGTTAACAAATGTTCCCTGGGTGTGTTCTAACTGTGGGAGGGCAGGGCTGGCCGGGACATAACAGATCTAACTGATCCCAGTGACAGGGATCAGTAGATCTGCTATGTCCCCTGTCACAGAACGGAGAACCGCCGTGTTTACAACGGTGGTTCCCCGTTCTGAGGCTCCCAAAAGAGATCGCCGGGTCTCGGGCGGACATCAAGTCCGCCCGACACACGGGTACGCTCGCGCAGCATGCGGCGTGTGCGCGCGCCGCCGCTGCCACCAGGGGGCGCGCCAGGAGTGTGCACAGTGGACGACGTCCATGGACGTCGTCCGGGCATTTCAGATCCGCGCTGGAGCCGTACTTCGGCAATAGCGCGGATCTGAAGTGGTTAAAGAACCTTTTTGGGTTTTGTGGGAGATTAGTTTGTGGGGATCACTTTTCAGAGAAAAATATTCAGCACGGAGGTCAGTTTCTTTAAAATTGGGTGGCTTGCCAGATTTATTATCACAGGTTTGCAAGGTAAAAACACATAACATAACAGAAAACCAAACCTCACCGCCCGGCACTAAACAAAACAATTGGGTTCCTCTCTATACAGTGCGGGGCTGTCCCCTACACCCACAAAACAAGCACAGTGCAAACCTTGATCTTTGCATCCAAATGATCACACAGAGCTCACTCAGCTTCCTCCCTCTTAGATCCAGGATCAAACTCTCCTATGCTCTCTTCCTGCTCATTAAAATGCAGGTGGATACCACTGTGCCCCTAGACTTTTCTCCGGCACAACTACTTTTGCACCACACAGTGCTACCCCAACGCCTATACTTTAGATCCCTAGCAATGCACATGCTAAATGCTGCCAAACTGTGCATCCCTGTTCTATGGGGCACAAATGCCAAATCCACAATTAAAGAGTGGTTCCATAGAATAAATAAAATAGCAGACATGGAAGAATTGATAGCGATATCCCATGACAACATCTCGAAGCATAACAAAATCTGGGCATGCTGGACACACTTCAAAACCACCACAGAATACACAAAATTCTCCAATGCAAATCTTAATTAATGGCGCAAATACCCCACCAAAAACACAAGACACATCTCTGAGCTCTAGTAATCATGAAGCAACGATAGTTTCAAAAGAAGAAGC
>BLSH010376757.1:26429-37170 GCA_018402905.1 Glandirana rugosa
AAAATCAATTTCACTGTGTGTGTCAAAGGTCTACAAACGTCTTGTCATCAAGTCAAACAGGGCCAAAATCAATGGACAAACTGAACTACTGTTCTGCAAACATCTGGAAACTGTGTGTGTCACTTTAACTAAATCCGGGACAAACTGAACTACTGTTCTGCAAACATCTGGAAACTGTGTGTGTGTCACTTTAACTAAAACCGGGACAAACTGAACTACTGTTCTGCAAACATGTGGTATATAGTCTACACTGAATGCAGAGTGTGTGTGCATATATATATATAGTGGGAGATAAGCTCATGGGGGATCACCTTTTCTGGGAAAAAGGCAGCTTGAAGGCAAACTTTTTTAAAAGTCTGGCGGGTTGCCAGTTTTATTAAATAAAGGTTGCAAGTAATAAAACAAACAAAATAACCAAAATAATTCCTTGCCGTCCGGCGCTAAATTATTACAGAGCAGGATACCTCTCTGTATAGGGCTTGTCCCAGACACCCCCAAACAAAACACATATTTTCTCTTAGAGTCCTTAGAGCAACCAACTCCCAAGGTGGAGCTCTCTCAGCATAGTGATTCTGTGTCCCAGGCCAGTCCCAGGCCAGAGCAACACTGAGTTCTCTTCCTGGTCATTTAAAGCAGCTGAAGGGTGGTCTGGGTTGACCAGAAACTCTGGGTCAGAACCAGCTCTGCTACGGTGGCTGGCAAAACCTGGGCCGGATTCTTTCTAATCCAATCCAAGTGAACGAATGAGAGGCAACAGACATCGCCCATCCACTATCTCACCTCGCATAACATCACACATCCCCCCTCTGCTCAAGCCCCTGCAGTTGAGCAACTGTCACACCCATACAGTGGACCCGGGAAAGGGCATCTGCATCATTTTGCAGCTTTCCTGCCCCATGTTCCACTCTAAACTTGTAGGGCTGTAGGGCCAGAAACCACCTTGTCACCCAACCATTTTTTTCCCTATTGTCACACATCCACTTCAGGGGGGGGATGGTTGGTGACCAGTCTAAACGGCCTTCCCAGCAAGAAATACTTTAGGGCCTCCAAGGCTAATTTAATGGCGAGACATTCTTTCTCGACAATCGCATCATTTTTTTCATGCCTGTTTAATTTCTGGATCTGGTATACAAATGGGTAATCCTCCCCATTTCTAATCTGGGACAGTATAGCCCCTAGACCCACATCGGAGACGTTGGTCTGCCCCACAAAGTCCTTGGTGAAGTCCAGGGGGCACAAGCACCAGTTGTACACAGAGGGCTTGTTTTAACTTCTGAAGTGCTTTCTCAGCTTTGGGGTTCCCCTTCACCATGACCGACCCTCTACCCCTTGTCAGGTCCATCAGGGGGATGACAATGGTGGCAAATTCGGGTATGAAGCACCTATAGTACCCCATGATCCCCAGGAATTAGTTAGACGTTGGGGCCATTTTTGGATTGTCTCTAGTTTTTTGCTTTGCAGCTTAATGAGTCCCCATCCGATAATGTGGCCAAGGTATTTGGCCTCCTCTAGACTGATGACACATTATTTGGGGTTGGCTGTGAGACCTGCTTTCCTAAATGAATCTATCACTGCTGGCATTCGAGGTAGATGCTATTCCCAATCTGGGCTGTGGATGACAACATCATCCAAGAAGGTGGCTGCGTAGGAGCAGTGCAGTCTTAAGGTTTCATCCATTATTCTTTGGAATGATGCAGGGGTACCGTGTAACCCAAATGGCATTTGCTTGTATTGGAATTACCCTTCAGGGGTAGAAAAGGCAGTCTTCTCTTTTCAGCTGGTGAAATGTTAGGATGGGGGGCGCCAGACTCTGCCCTTCCTTTTTGACCCCTCCCACTTCGAATAAGCCCCACCCCTTATAGTTTCCACCCCTTGGGTCAGGAGTATACAGCCCAGCATCACCAGATAGGGTATACAGCATCACCCGATAGTGGTATACACGGTCACCAGATAGCAGTATACAGAGTCACCAGATAGGGGTATACATTATCACCATATAGCAGTATACAGAGCCCCAGATTGCAGTATACAGAGCCCCAGATAGGAGTATACAGTCACTATATAGCAGTATACAGAGTCCCAAATAGCAGTATATAGAGCCCCAGATAGCAGTATACAGTCACCAGATAGGGTATACAGAGTCCAAGATAGGGGTATACAGAGTCCCAGATAGGGTATACAGTCACCAGATAGGGGTATACAGGGTCCCAGATAGGGTATACAGAGCCTCAGATAGGGGTTTACAGGGTCCCAGATAGGGTATACAGTTACCAGATAGGGTATACAGGGTCCCAAATAGGAGCTCGCGGCACCCCTCCCCCCGCACGAAGTCGGAACAAGTCCTGTACTTACCCCATCTAATAGGCAGGCAGGCAGTGTGCCTGACCAATCGGCTCACTACTTGCTGTCAGCTGACAGCAAGGAGCCGAGGAAAAAAAGAAAAAAAAGAAAGATCAGTATACCGGGGCCTCCTGCAGAGGGGCCGGGCTGACTTTTTTTTTTCCTTCTTGTCAGCACCCAAGCGGTCCTTATACACCAGCTGCCGCTGTCTCTTTTGCTGTCTATTACTTTTATTATACAGGATTTATATAGCGCCAGCAGTTTGCACAGCACTTTACAAAATGAAGGCAGACAGTACAGTTACATCACAATTTGGTACAAGAGGAATCAGAGGGCCCTGCTCATTAGAGCTTACAATCTAAGAGATTATGTCTATGTTAGGGGTATCTGTCTATATTAGGGGTATCTGCCAATAGGCCTTAGTTAGGTCTAGGGTCGTTATGTATCGGGCACCTCCCAATCGGTCTATAAGTTCGTCAACCCGAAGCATCAGGTATGCATCAAACTTGGACACGCTGTTTAACTTTCTAAAGTCATTACAGAACCTGATAGTGCCATTGGGCTTCGGGACCAGCACTATGGGGCTCGACCAGTCACTATGGGACGCCTCCCATGTCCAATTCTAACATGGTCTTGATTTCTTTTGCCACTGCCTCACGCCTAGCCTCAGGGATTCTATAGGGCTTCACATTTATGCGAACACCTGGTTCAGTGATTATGTCATGCTGGATCACTAAAGTTAGTCTGGGTAAAGGGGAGAAAAAGTCTCTATTTTTACTCACAAATTCTTTGACGTAATTTTGTTGTGTTACGGACAAGGACTTGGTTATGGGGATCTCAGGGGTCATTGGTACCCTGTCCTTTTGAGGAGGGGAGACGGTCAGTAAATTCTCTCTGTCCTTCCATGGTTTTAAGAGATTAACATGGTAAATTTGCTCCAGTTTTCTCTTCCCTGGCTGCTGAACTTTTAGTTTACCTCCCCTACTCTTTCCCTAACCTCAAAGGGACCCTTCCACTTGGCCAGGAATTTACTTTCCACAGTGGGGACTAACACCAGCACTCTATCCCTAGGGTTGAAAGTTTGGGTCTTGGGACCCCGATTATAAACCCTCCTCTGGGCTTCCTGGGCTTGCTCCATATGTTCCCGTATAAGGGGCAGGACAGACGCTTCCATACGGGGTGGCCTCTTCTTCCCAGGTTTCTTTTGCGACATCTAGCAGCCCCCTGGGATGTCTACCATACAAGAATTCAAATGGGGAATAACCAGTAGATGCCTGCAGAACCTCTCGTATGGCAAACATGAGATATGGTAGCAAAAAATCCCAATTTCTCCCATCTTTGTTGACCATATTTTTCAACATACTTTTGAGGGTTTTATTAAATCTCTCCACAAGTCTATCCATTTGGGGATGTTATACACAGGTATGGAAATGGGAGATTTTGTACAACTTGCACATTTCCTTAGTAACCCTGGACATGAACGGGGTGCCCTGGTCCATTAAGATCTCTTTTGGGATCCCAACGTGACTAAACACCTGGACCAATTCCTTGGTGATAGTCTTAGCGGAGGTATTCCACAAGGGTATGGCTTCAGGATAGCGTGACGCATAGTCCAGTATTACCAGAATGTGTTGGTGGCCCCAGGCATACTTTACTACTGGCCCCACCAGATCCATGCCAATTATCTCAAAAGGCACTTTGATTATGGGTAGGGGAACAAGCGGATTGCGAAAATGGGGTGACGGTGCAGACATTTGACACTTGGGGCATGACTCACAGTACTCTCTGACATCTGCATATAACCTGGGACAGAACAATCTCTAGGTTATCCTCTCCCTGATCTTCTCCATACCCAGATGTCCCCCAAACACTGGCTGGGTGGGACCACTTGAGATGGCTGAAAACAATTCTGCCTGTCCCAAAAGATTTTGTAACTCTGGGTTCATATCCTGAAACCACCTTGTACCACCAGATTAAGGACATGTGCCAGGCAAGGCACACATGTCAACTGTCCCTGATGGAGGAAGGACAGCAGGTTGCTGCAGACAACCAGTCCTGACACATGTTGTCATAAGGTTAACCACCTCTGGCTACCACCTCTGCCCCTCCAGAGCTGAACAAATCTCTGTCCCAGTGTGACCCCTAGGCATACTAGCTGCAGGGTATATTTTAGCTTGAGGCATAGAATAGCCTCTTGAACAGTTAAGGGGGAATGGTGGATAAGATGATGACTCCCCAACCATTCATGATATTTCCATTCATAATACATGTCTGATGGTAAACTTTGTGGGAAGTAGCCTTTACAGCTTTTAGTATCACAGGAAACACAAAATCAGTACTTCCCCTGGCACAAAAAAACAAACCTTCAAAGGCCATGTCATTGAAGGATAAGTTCACCTTTTTTTTTTTTTTCTAAATTCCAGCTCCCCTGTACCAATATACCATTAGTGTACTTCTTTTGCAAAAATAAAACACATTTCTATTTATCTTTACACCCCTTACCTCACTATCCAGCTAGCTCTATGAAAAAAATGTCTCCATTACTTCCTGGATGCACCTTAGGACATGACACAGGAAGGAGTCTACCAGCTGACTGCATAAGCACACACCCCAAATCATCTACTCTACTACTGTAGCACATCACTACCACCCCTTATCAGCTGCACATTTTTTCTATGCAATCAGTGAATATCATTCTCACTAAATACATTCAGACAACTGCCTATGTGGATAGAGCTATAACATTTGTAACAGGAGAAGTATGTCCTGAGTTCTATAAAGCTCACTATACAATCTTCTTTAGATCTACCATCAGCTATGTAGTGCAAGGGCCTGTCTGATTGGATACAGAGTGATTAGATAGATGGCGTGTCCTATTGTATAGTTTTGATAAGTCTAAAGGAGACCGTAGAGAGATTGTACAATCAGATTGTATTGTGTATGGCCACCTTTATACATTTAAATTTAACTAGTTGCACTTTAGGTGCCATTAATTGTTAACAGCACAGCAAACACAGAAGCAAACACACATCTTGTCATATGAAAAAACAAGTGAAAAATGCAGCAAAACGTGAAGTAAAAAAGGTGCAACCTACAACACTCCAAAATGTTCCTTGAGCTACTTTGCCCCATATAGGACAGCTCACTGAAATTAACAGGCTGCCCTATGCGTATAACAGTAAATACAAGCCAAAAAACATGTGCTTCCACTACACTAAGTGTGAATGGGGCCTGAAAGTGAAATTGGTGTGTTTACACAAGAACAATGAGGGTCTATTCACATATGTCTGTTTCCAAACACATGGCAAACCACACATATGGGACTCCTGATGATGTCATCTTTGACAAAACTAGTAGGGCAGAGACAGAACACACGCCACCATCTTTAGGAACATCTGGAGGTGTCTAACAACCAGCTAGGAAGTCATTGTCAAACTAGGTGATTTTGCTGAGCGATGACCATGTAAAATTTCTCTAATAGTCAGAAACAGGTTTATTTAGGAAAATAGTACCCATGTGGATAGGAAAAAAGTATACATTATTTTTAATTTCTATGTTAGCATCTCCAAACAACATGTAAAAACTCAGACCACTAAATAATGGTGAGGCCACTTGTTTGTTTCCTGTAGGGACTGGTGCTGTCTAAAAAAGGTTACAGTGTTAAAATCTCCACATCATAATTAATGCCCTAACAAATGATTTTGTGCAGTCGCTAGAATTTTTCTGAAGAATTTGGTGTGTTTAGTGTGAAATGCCTACGCATAAACCAGCATATAAGCAACTTGTTCTACATCAGCCACTACCACAATATGCTGTATCTACCTCTTAGGTTTGTTCTGACCTTGTAAATCTGGGCTAAAAACTAGTCCCCAGCCCTCCACAAAAAATTAAAAGTCAACAGCTACAAATACTGCAGCTGCTGACCTTTAATATATGGACACTTACCTGTTCAGGGAGCCCGCAATGTCGGCACCCCAGCCAATCTTAGAATCAGCTGTCGGGTGCAGTCACTGCCATTACTGGTAAAGGAACCCGGCAGTGAAGACTTTGGGCTTCACAGCCTGTTCCCTACTGTGCATGCGTGAAACACGCTGCACTTTCTAATTGGTCCAGTAGCAGAGGAAGGAGGAGGGGGCCAAACTTCCGAGAGGCCAGGCTGCAGCCCCGTCTCCCAGAAGTGGGGAGCGGTACCTGTGGGAAGACAGATAAGCGGAAGTGGAACTCCATTTTAAATGCCATAAATACCATTTTTCTTAAAATTTGCATAGGCCATAACAATATGAAGTTATTTTGGGTGGGTACACGTAGGGACATTATCTGCTTGAATGTAGGTTTCCTGGATATTCATTTTGTTATAGGGCTTCCTTCCATATCATGTGTTTCTTGAACAGCTGTTAAGTTCTTTAACATTTAAAGACATAATCTTGGAGGGGCGTGGCCTGCGGCGTGAGAGACGGCAGCAGAGTGAGAAAGCTCCGGCTCCTATAGTCTGCTGAGCGACGAACGAAGCGACTACAGCGGGAATCCACAAGAACGAATGGCTTCTTTAGATGCAGCAGCATTGGGGCAGTCAGGAAGAGGGGCCCCCAGCACTCAAACCCCCAAAAACTAACAGATTTCTTCAGCCCCTCCGGAGGGAGGGTGTACCAAGATGGCGCCGACGTGCCGCTGCGGCCTACAGAGGAAGGGGACAGCACCTCGGACTAAGGCAGCTCTGCAGCGACAGTCAACACGGAAATACACAGACGACATGCAGGTAAAGGGGACTTGTCACCACCAGATTTCCCTTCCACCCGCAGCCCTGCTAAATACAAAAAAGCTAAGGGGGATGCTCAGGAGACAGATGATGACATGGAGGAATCAGCTCTAGAGTTAAACACTCAGACTCCACTAGAACACTTTCCCTCCTCATCCCAGCCAGTCTCCATGACAAACATGAAAGAGATGTTAATCTCCCTACGTGACACCCTGCACATAGACATGATGAGATTGCTCCAGCCCATTACTGTATCTGTTACGGATCTGCAAGAGAGAATGGAACATGTGGAACATAAAATGTAAGACGCATATTCTGCACACAATAGCCTAATAGACGCTTACAATGAACAACAGCGCGAATTGCAGAGAATTACCGCCAAATTGGCGGACATGGAGGATCGCAGCCGTAGGTCCAACATTACATTTTGGGGAATTCCAGAGACAGTTCCCAATGCGGACCTGAAGGGCTTCATAAAACCACTTCTGCATGAACTAGTGCCAGAAGCGAGTGAAATGGAACTCTTAATCGACAGGGCACACAGATTGCCGAAACCATCTTTTCTTTCAGACTCTGTTCCAAGGGACGTTCTGTCCAAGATCCATTTCTTTCATGTAAAAGAAGCAGCAATGAAAGCCATGAGGAACAGACAACAGCTTACCGGTAAATTTGGTGGGATCTCTTTATACACAGACCTATCACAAGCCACGGTGCTACATCGGAAAAAACTAACCACAATCACCAAGGCTCTGCGGAACCATAACATTGGGTACAAATGGGGGACCCCATCCAAGTTAATTGTGACCTATAAAGACATTTCAGTGAGTATCCTGTCCTTGGAAGCAGGTCTACGCTACCTACGAGAATGGGGTATTCTCCCCCAAGATTACAGTGAAGAGCCACACAATGAACCCTCCAAACTGAAGAAAGACTGGCTACAGCGTCCGAACAAATCCTCATCCAAGAAGAAACCCGCCCAACGACCATGAGGCAGTAACGGGAGCCCATGTCCTTGATCTCGTTCCTAGATAACAAGTTCACCCTTATTCTTGATATCTGGGTATACCAACCCCTCAGGGATGTGCATATCTTGTTGCCCTAGAGAGTCAGGGCAGGCTCTGATCTCCTTTTTATATGTTCTTTTACCTTATGTTTTTCTGCAGTTTATGTTCCTGTTGAACTGTTCTGACGTACAACATATATCTTCCTTGAACTCTTTTCGGCCCAGTGAAGAACCACTGCGTAACCCACAGCAAGCGCACAACTGCTCTTATTCACCACAGAGTGCCCAGACTCAAACCATGAGAGACGACCCATTCGAGACATTCTCCCTGGTGAGTTATCACACAGCCTACTACCACAGAACTCTGACAACCAGATGGCAATTAAGATAGTATCCCTTAACGCCAAAGGGCTAAATAGTCCTTTTAAACGCCAATTACTATGGCAAGAAGCACATAAATTAAAAGGGGACATAATATGCGTGCAAGAAACTCACTTTGCGGCTACTAAAGCCCCCAAATGCACGCACTCACAATTTCCGAATTTTTTTTTGCAAATGCAGACTCCAAACATAACGGAGTAATGATAGCCATTAAGAATTATGTTGCCTTTACACTTCAAGAAGTAATTCTTGACCCGAAAGGAAGGTATATCATATTAATTTGCATGCTAAATAATGTGTTGTACACTTTGGTCACAGTTTATGTCCCCAATCAAGGTCAATGTTCTTTCATTAAGAAACTAATGCGTAAGGTGAAAGCTGTATGTAAGGGAGATCTCCTCCTGGTAGGAGACTTTAACTTGGTGGCCGATAGCAGCGAAGATTGTAAACCCCCTAAAAAACACTCTGTAAACTCTCTTCAACACATTCTCCATGATGAACAATTATTCGATGCGTGGAGATGCCTACATCCAGGAGAGAAGGACTTTACGTTCTTCTCTACTCCCCACAGATCCTACTCAAGGATTGATATGGCATTAGTGGACCTACCAGTATTACATAGAATTAAAAAGCAGAGATAGGCACCATAACATGGTCTGACCACGCCCCCATCTCTATAGAGTTGGAAGAAAAAAGCAACACTAACCCCACGTTCATATGGAGGAAGTAATACCCAAATCTTCGAACGTAGCGGCCACCGAGGGAAAGTTAAAGATCACCTGGAGGAATTCTTCCATTTAAACGACACTGATAATATGTCTAAAACGACAATCTGGTGTGCACACAAGGCCTACATTAGAGGCATCTTACTTCAGATAGCGGCCAAAGAGAAAAATTCCAAAACATTAGCATTTAATAATCTCTTACTGAGAATCCAAAAATTGGAACAAACTAATAAAAAGGAAATTACCCCCCTAATTACTGAGGCCCTCCAAAAGAGCAGGAGAGAACTTAAATCCCTTCTAATGGATAAATACGAAAAAATATTAAGTATCTCAAAGCAAATTATTACTCCTCTAGCAATAAAGCTGGGAAAAAATTAGCACAGCAAATTAAATCCAAACAAACCAAAGCTAGGCTAAATTTCCTAATAGAACAGAAAACCGGATCTAAACTGACACATCCTAAAGAGATAGCAAACAGCTTCAGGGACTATTATAGATCCCTATATAATTTGAGAGATGACCACAACATCCCTCAACCCACCCCGGAAGGCATCCAAAAATTTATAGAAGCAATCCATCTCCCATCTATGTCCAAGGAGCAGTTAGAAAAAATTAACCAACCCATCTCCGAAGAAGAAGTCAAGTCGGTAGTACATAAATTACCACCAAATAAATCCCCAGGCCCCGATGGACTATCAGCAGAATACTATAAGACTTTTGTAGATCTACTCTCCCCTCATCTTACCCAAATCCTGAACGCAGCAGCCCACACAAGCACTCTCCCGGAAGAGATGCTGAAAGCATATATAGTTACATTACCTAAACCAGGGAAGGATCCGACTTCACCGCCAAATTTTAGACCGATCTCGTTATTAAATACAGATCTCAAAATCTATGCAAAAGTTATAGCAAACAGGATAGCGGAAATTACACCATCCCTAATCAACCCAGACCAAGTAGGCTTCGTCACTAATAGACAGGCTTCAGACGGCACCCGAAGAATTCTTAACCTTATAAGAATAGCAGAACACCAAAAATTACCGACCGCCTTTATCGCCTTATACGCAGAAAAGGCATTCGATAGAGTGCACTGGGGGTACTTACAGGCAGTTCTCACCAAATTTGGACTCAAGGGGTTTATTTCATCAGCTATATTAGCCCTATATTCCAATCCTTTGGCCCAGGTTTATACCTCCAGTGCACTCTCAGACACATTTGTAATATCAAATGGTACGCGCCAAGGCTGCCATCTGTCCCCCTGATCTTTACATTAATAATGGAGCCCTTCGCAGAAACTATACGTAAATCTTCTTCTATAAAAGGGATACAAACATTCAATAAGTCCAATAAAATAGGCCTATTTGCGGATGACGTCATTCTGATGGTCACAGAGCTAGATTCATCCTTACCCGGAATCACCAAAATCATAACCCAATTCGGAAATATATCTTATTACAAAATAAACGTCAATAGATGCCAAATTCTCACCATTAACCTTAGCCAGGTAAAAAAAAAGACATATAACGAAATACTACC
>BLSH010376760.1:0-14915 GCA_018402905.1 Glandirana rugosa
TGAGAGAGGTGTCAGATTCTCAGCTTGATGTCGGGAGGTGGGGGAGGTGGGCGGGACAAGCTGATGTTAGCTGTTCAGTCCCGCCTACCTCCTGATCTCCGTGAAGAGCTGTAACTCTCTCTCAGCATTCTTTGCATTCCAATGTGTTTAGTCACACTTACACAGCACAGAACGGCTCTTAGAAGCAGCACAGCTCTGTTTAATGTGAAACTACCTTACCCATCCCTTATGTGTTCTGGCTACAGTCTGTGACCTGGATAAAATCCCTGTGTCCTGGCTACAATACCTGTGTTCTGGCTACAGTCTGTGTCCTGTATAAAATCCCTGTGTCCTGGCTACAATACCTGTGTTCTGGCTACAGTCTGTGTCCTGGCTAAAATCCCCGTGTCCTGGCTACAATACCTGTGTTCTGGCTACAGTCTGTGTCCTGTATAAAATCCCTGTGTCCTGGCTACAATACCTGTGTTCTGGCCACAGTCTCTGTGTCCTGTATAAAATCCCTGTGTCCTGGCTACTGACCTGTGTTCTGGCTACAGTCTCTGTGTCCTGGCTACAATCCCTGAGTTCTGGCTATAATCCCTGTGTTCTGGCTCCCTGTCCCTGTGTTCTGGCTACAATTCCTGTGTTCTGGCTGCTGCATTTGCCACCCTAGG
Organism: Glandirana rugosa; assembly: GCA_018402905.1. Taxonomy (NCBI): domain Eukaryota; kingdom Metazoa; phylum Chordata; class Amphibia; order Anura; family Ranidae; genus Glandirana; species Glandirana rugosa. The sequence continues at coordinate 654 of BLSH010376760.1, forward strand.
CTTATACTCGGGTCAATAACTTTTCCCAGTTTTTTGTGGTAAAATTAGGTGCCTCGGCTTATATTCGGGTCGGCTTATACTCGAGTCTATACGGTATGTGCAATATTCTGCATGGAGCTTCCTATGACATGTACTATGTCCAATACTCTGCATGGAGCATGAACCGATGCGAACCCCTATCTTGTGACTGTATACCCTATCTGGGACCCTGTATACCCCTATCTGGTGAGTGTATGAACTATCTGGGACCCTGTATACCCTATTTGGAGCTCTGTATACCCTATCTGGGACTCTGTATACCCTATCAGGGACTCTGTATACCCTATCTGGGGCTATGTATACCCTACCTGGGGCTCTGTATACCCTATCTGGGACCCTGTATACCCTATCTGGGACCCTGTATTCCCTATCTGGGATCCTTATACCCCTATCTGGGACCCTGTATACCCTATCTGGGACTCTGTATACCCTATCTGGGGCTCTGTATACCCTAACTGGGACCCTGTTTACCCTGTCTGGGGCTCTGTATACCCTATCTGGGACCATGTATATCCTATCTGGGGCTCTGTATACCCTATCTGGGGCTCTGTACACCATATCTGGGGCTCTGTATACCATATCTGGGACCCTGCATACCCTATCTGGTGACTGTATACCCTATCAGGGACTCTGTGCACTGCTATCTGTGACCCTCTATACCCTATCTGGTGATTGTATACCCTATCTGGGACTCTGTATACTGCTATCTGGGGCTCTGTATACTGCTATATGGTGACTCTGTATACTGCTATCTGGGGTTCTGTATACTGCTATATGGTGACTCTGTATACTGCTATATGGTGACTCTGTATACTGCTATATGGGGACTCTATACTGCAATATGGCGACTCTGTATACTGCTAAATGGGGCTCTGTATACTGCTATCTGGGGACCCCTTTTCAGAAAGTAGACACCACAAGGCATTTGCTAAGAGGCATGGTGAGTATTTTGCAGCTCTCATTTGTTTTACAAAATGAAGAAACTAAAGGAATTTTTTTTTCTTTTCTCAATTTTCAAAGCTTTGTGACCAAAAGAGAGATCTGCAAAATACTCAACATGCCTCTCAGCATATAGCTTGGGGTTTCTACTTTCCAAAAAGGGAATTAAACCCAGGCGAACAAACAAGGACAGCTGTTGGACTAAGCCATACTCCATAGGCTTTGGGGTCAGGAGGCACTTGGCAGCAATGTGACACCACTCACCATTTTGACACATTGCCAACACTGGGGAAGATTACAGTTCCAACTGTGCTTCCCAAACGTGGCCTCTCAACAGGAGGCAGCTCTCCAGCCTTATTTGCCATCCTCTTGATTCTTTCCCTCTGCAGCTTTACCAGCTAGGATGCTGGTTTTGAACTGGTTTCTGAGGGCGGTAGCTTTTTGGTTGCTAGAAATCTCAACTCTGTAGATTCAGCCAAGAGGTCCCCTGTGGCTGAATAACATTCCAGCAACTCTGCTAGTTGATCGGTCGATTTTGGATCAGCTTGGCTTACCCACCTCCATACCTTTGGAGACAGATCCCTCAGAAATTGGTCCATGGACTCTATGATTTTATGCCTTGTAACCACTTGGGCTGTAGCCAAAATTTGGCTATGTTGATTAGGTTATACATTTTGGAGTAGGGACACCCATCCACTTTGTGACTCCAAATGTGTACTTGTTGAACCCTAAACTGAGGTTGTGTTTGCCAGGCTACACAAGATCTCAGCTTTTAATTTATCATAGTCTCAAGCACTGTCATAGGCCATGTCAAAGTACACCTTGTGGGAGTCTCCTGCTAACAATGATGCAACAATCGCTGTCCAGGTAAGGATAAATCTCCCAAATGACACACTGCATCTATACAGATATTATAGACAATCTAAATAACAATAAGGTATAGAATGAATTTATATAATGAACAGGATGTATGTGTATAGCAAACAATAAGCAGAATGCTCCAAAGATAAATAGTAATACAAGAAAAGTTCAAATGGAATAGATGGCAAAGCAAATACACCCACAGATAAAATATCCCTTTAAAGCAGAACTCTAGGAAAAAACTTTTTTCCATGTCCTTGTTACTGATCTCCCACCTTCACAAATATCCGATCCATCTTCTGCTGAGCTCTGTAGTTTCTCTGTAGTAACCTGATTTACTTGCTGAAAAACCCTTATTCCCCACTGACATTCTGTTTGTAAGACCGCTGGCCGTTCCCCATCCTGTACTGGCAGGCAGCGGTCTGCAATGCCTTCCTGTAGTTTCTAACAGCCCAGCAGGAATTTATATTTCTGTCTGCTGGGCTGTAATGGGTGGAGGGGGTCTCACAGCCCCCGGTCTGTGCAACCCATAGAGGTGGTTTTCCTGCTCCCTCCTCCTCTCTTCCAGCACCGCCCCCCGTCCATCTGCCTGCCATCTCTCATCAATGATAGCAGAGATCTCCTGCTATGATATGCCTGGCATTCCTGGATGTCTGGTATGCTTGCTATTACTCTGCTCTGTATTTTTCTCCTTTCACAGCTGTATTGTGATACACAGCGTAGAGCGCACTGTTCGGATGCGGCTATGACAGGAGAAAGTTACAGAGCAGTGTTCACATAGCAAGCATGCCAGACATTCCAGGAATACCAGGCATGTCATAGCAGGAGATCTCTGATATTCCTGGAATGTCTGGCATGCTTGTAATGTGAACACCACACTGTAAGCTTCTCCTGTTATAGCCATATGGGAACAGTTTGCTCTGCGCTATGTATCACAATACGGCTGTGACAGGAGAAAAATACAAAGTGGTGTCACATAGCAAGCATGCCAGTCATTCTAGAAATACCAGGCATGTGGTAGCAAGAGATCTCTGCTATCATTGATGAGAGATGGTGGTCGGGTGCGTGGGGGGACACCACACTGATGGGCACTGATAAGCAGCACTGGTGGTGGGCACTGTGTCACCACACTGATGGGCAATGATAAGCAGCACTGGTGGTGGGCACAGTGTCACCACACAGATGGACACTGATAAGTTGCACTGGTGGGAACAGTGTCACCGCACTGATGGGCACTGATAAGTGGCACTGGTGGGCACGGTGTCGCTGCACTGATGGGCAATGATAAGCAGCACTGGTGGTGGGCACAGTGTCACCACACTGATGGGCACTGATAAGTGGCACTGCTGGGCACAGTGTCACTGCACTGATGGGCACTGAAGAGTAGCACTGGTGGGCACGGTGTCACCTCACTGATGGGCACTGATAAGTGGCACTGGTGGGCACGGTGTCACCGCACTGATGGGCACTGATGGGCACTGGTGGGCACGGTGTCACCTCACTGATGGGCACTGGTAAGGGGCACTGGTGGTGGGCACAGTGTCACCACACTGATGGGCACTGATAAGTGGCACTGGTGGTGGGCATGGTGTCACTGCACTGATGGGCACTGCTGAGCAGCACTGGTGAGCACAGTATCACTGCACTGATGGGTACTGATAAGTGGCACTGGTGGGCACGGTGTCAACACACTGATGAGCACTGATAAGCGGCACTGGTGGGTACAGTGTCACCGCACTGATGGGCACTGATAAGCGGCACTGGTGGGCACACTATCACAGCACTGATGGTCACTGATAAGAGGCACTGATGGGCATGGTGTCACCGCACTGGTGGGCAAGGTGTCACCATACTGATGGACACTAATGAGCAGCACTGGTGGGCACGGTGTTACCGCACTGATGGGCACTGATAAGCAGCACTGGCGGGCACTGTGTGACTGCACTGATGGGCACTGATAAGCAGCACTGGTGGGCACAGGTGTGACCGCACTGATAAGCGGCATTGGTGGGCAAAGTGTGACCACACTGATAAGCGGCACTGGTGAGACCATGCTGATGAGCACTGATAAGTGGCACTGGTGAGACCGCACTGATGGGCACTGATAAATGGCACTGGTGAGACCACACTGATGGGCACTAATAAGTGGCACTGGAGGGGCATGGCTTGCGGAGCAAGGTGGCGGACGTCTCTAGGAGAAGCTCCGAGCCAGAAAGAGAAAATCCTGGACAATCCGAGGAATTTGTGGTCGGGTGAGAGAAAAACATATCAGATTGTGTTTCACAACACCATCACGATCACAATCATCCCACCATTTGCGGTCTAAAGCCCGAGGATCACCCGGTAAAAGCGCACAGGTGCCCACACAGTAGCGCGGCCTACGCCGCAGTAGGCCCAACCTAGACCTCGGGCTAGATTTGTGAAGCCTCCGGACGGGAACGCTCACACTTATGAACAGGCGACCCGTGGAAGGTCACATACTACCTAAGGAGCCCAGCCAGCACTCCCAATCAAGGGGCTAGCAATATCATTTAGCCTATGAAATCACCTTCGGCCCAACTTTAACTACGCAGACTACGCGGCCGGACGAGAGAAAAACACTCCATATTGTGTTTCACAAAACTACCAAGGACACAAACAACCCACCATCTGCAGTCTAAAACCTAGTCTTCAATACAGGACACTTAAACCCCCTTTCTTCCCAGACCAATTTTCAGCCTTCAGTGCTCTCACACTTTAAATGACAATTACTTAGTCATGCTACACTGTACCCAAACAACATTTTTATAATTTTTTTCTCACAAATAGAGCTTTCTTTTGGTGGTATATAATCACTAGTGGGTTCTTTATTTTGTTCAATATAAGCGAAAAAGAAGGGAAAATTTTGAAAAAAACAACACTTTTTTTAGTTTATATTGAAAAATTTTGCAAAAAAGTCATTTTTCTATATACATTTGGGCCATGAGTTATACTGCTACATATCTTTGGTAAAATATAACCCAAATTAGTGTATATTATTTATTCTCTGTGAAAGTTATAGAGTCTACAAGCTATTGTGCAAATCATTGAAAATTGATCACACCTGATGTACTGACCACCTATCTCATTTCTTGAGACTCTAACAAGTCAGGAAAGTACAAATACCCCCAAATGACCCCTTTTTGGAAAGTAGACATTCCAAGGTATTTAGTAATAGGCATGGTGAGTTTTTTGAAGTTGTAATTTTTTCCCACAATTCTTTGCAAAATGAAGATTTTTTTTTTTTTACACAAAATTGTTATAACAAGTTATTTCTCACACACAGCATATGCATATTTGCAATGACACCCCAAAATACATTCTGCTACTCCTCCTGAGTATGGCGATACCCCATGTGTGAGACCTTTACACAGCCTAGCCACATACAAAGGCCTAACATTGAAATAGCACCTTCTGGCGTTCTACGAGCATAAATTACACATCTCATTTCTCAGCCACCTATTACATTTTTGAAGGCCCTGGAGCACCAGGACAATGGAATTGCCCACAAAATGACCCCATTTTAGAAAGTAAACACCCCAACATATAATCTATAAGGCATAATGAGTCTTTTGAACATGTCATTTTTTTCCAGACGTTTTTGGAAAATGTGAGAAAAAAATGAAAACTCATTTTTTTTTTACACAAAGTTGTCAATGTATAAGATATTTCCAACATATAGCAAGTACATAGCAAAAATGACACCCCAAAACATATTCTGCTACTCCTCCTGAGAATGGCGATACCACATGTGTGATACTTTTACACAGCCTGGTCACATACACAGGCCCAACATTGAAGTAGCATCTTTAGGCGTTCTAGGAGCATAAAATTACACATCTCATTTCTCAACCACCTATTACAATTTTGAAAGCCCTGGAGCACCAGGACAATGGAATTGCCCACAAAATGACCCCATTTTGAAAAGCAAACGCTCCCACGTATATTTTATGGAGCATTGTGAGTCTTTTGTATGGTTCATTTTTTTCTACAAGTCTGAAAAACGCGGAAAGAAAATAAAAACTCTTATTTTTACACAAAGTGGTCAATTTATAAGATATTTCTAACACATAGTATGTACATAGCAAAAATTACACCCCAAAATACATTCTGCTGTTTGTCCCAAGTATGGCGATACCACATGTGTGAGACTTTTACACAGCCCGGCCACATAGAGAGGTCCAACATGCAGGGAGCACCATCAGGCGTTCTAGGAGCATAAATTACACATAAAACATTCTAATGACCTTTTACACTTTTGAAGGCCCTGGAGCACCAGGACAGTGGAATTACCCACAAAATGACCCCATTTTGGAAAGCAAACACCCCAATGTATATTCTATGAGGCATTATGAGTCTTTTGTACGGTTAATTTTTTTCCACAAGTCTTCGGAAAACGTGGAAAGAAAATGAAAACGTATTTTTATTACACAAAGTTATCAATTTATATGATATTTCTAACACATAGCATGTACATAGCAAAAATTACCCCCCAAAATATATTCTGCTACTCATCCCCAGTATGTCGATACCACGTGTGAGACTTTTACACAGCCCGGACACATAGAGAGGTCCAGCATTGAAGTAGTACCTTCAGGCATTCTAGGATAATAAATTACACATCTAATTTCCTTCCTACCTATCACACTTTTAAAGATTATGGATTTACCCACAAAATTACCCCATTTTGGAAAGCAAACACCCCAATGTATATTTTATGAGGCATGGGCTGCAGATAGGTACTTGTGTATTCTTATGGGCTGCAGATATGTACTCGGGTACTCTGATGGATTAGTAAAAGGTACTTGGGTACTCTGATGGGCTGGTAAAAGGTACTTGGGTACTCTAATGGGCTGGTAAAAAGGTCTTGGGTACTCTGATGGGCTGGTGACAGGTACTTGGGTACTCAGATGGGCTGGTGAAAGGTACTCAGGTATTCAGATGGGCTAGTGACAGGCACTTGGGTACTCAGATGGGCTAGTGACAGGTACTAGGGTACTCAGGTGGGCTATTGACAGGTACTCGGGTACTCAGATGGGCTGGTGACAGGTACTAGCATACTCAGATGGGCTAGTGACAGGTACTCAGATGGACTGGTAACAGATACTCGGTTAATCTGATGAGCTGGTGACAGGTACTCGGGTACACTGAAGGGTTGGTGATAGGTACTCGGGTACTTTGATGGGTTGGTGACAGGTACTCGGGTACTCTGATGGGCGGGTGAAAGATACTTGGGAACTCTAATGGGCTGGTGACATGTACTTGAGTACTCTGATGGGCTGGTGACAGGTACTTGGGTACTCTGATAGGTTGATGACAGGTACTCGGGTACTCTGATGGGCTAGTGACAAGTACTTGGGTGCTCAAATGGGCTGGTGACAGGTACTCAGGTACTCAGATGGGTTGCTGACAGGTACTCGGGTACTGTGATGGGCTGGCCACAGGTACTCGGGTACTCAGATGGGTTGGTGACAGGTACTCAGGCACTCAGATGGGTTGATGACAGGTACTTGGGTACTCTGATGGGCGGGTGACAGGTACTCAGGTACTCTGATGGGTTGATGACAGGTAGTTGGGTACTCTGATGGGCTGGTGACAATTACTCAGGTACTGTGATGGGTTGGTGACAGGTACTCAGGTAATCTGATGGGTTGGTGAGAGATACTCGGGTAATCTGATGGGTTGGTGACAGGTACTCGAGTACTCTGATGGTCTGGCGACAGGTGTTCGGGTACTCAGATGGGCTGGTGACAGGTACTCGGGTACTCAGATGGGCTAGTGACAGGTAATAGGGTACTCGGATGGGCTAGTGACAGGTACTAGGGTACTCAGATGGGCTAGTGACAGGTACTCAGATGGACTGGTGACAGGTACTCATGTACTCTGATGGGCTGGTGACAGGTGCTCGTGTACTCTGATGGGTTGGTGACAGGTGCTCGGGTACTCTGATGGGCTGGTGGCAGGTACTCGGGTGGGCTGAAAAACAAGAGAAAAAAGGAAGGCGCACGCACCTGGTGCATTACCAAAAATAATTTTATTAAAATGATAGCAAGAGAGGGTACTCACAAAGGTCAGGAGTTGGGAAGTAGTGGGTGCACAACCTGTGCAGACAGAGTAGAAGCTGACGCGTTTCGGGGGCGCACCCCCTTCCTCAGAGCTTTGCTACCCCGGACTGTCAGACCCAAGGATATAAATGTTGTAAAAGTTGCTGCACAGATGCTGCTGATTGTGTTAATTGGCCACTAATTGTGATTGCACAATTGTGATCAATCAGTTTGTCAATCATGAGTCAATAATCACAAAATTGCCTCATGGGTGTGCCTAATTTGCAAATTTAAAAAATAGTGTATGAATCATTTTTAAAAACATTTTAGTACACATGTAAACATATATAAAAAAACGTATATAAAAAAACGTATATAAAAAACGACATGGGCACATAGACTGATCACCAGAAACTAGTGATTCTAGACACATGTACCCATGTTGAAAAATATGAGCCATACAGGATGAAGATGCAGTGGCAAAAAGGCAGCATCAAATGACAGCTGCAAGATATAATTGTAATCAATAACAAATCGGGCAACAATTACCTCCATGCTGCTGAGCCACTGGCTAGAGCAGCCAGGGCCACCTGGTGCCGAGCCGCTGTGTCCCCGATCGTCTGATTTCCAGGAGAAAGTCCCAGGGGACAGAAGGAAGGGGAGGAGGAAGGCGGCTGTACCACGCTGGAAAGCTGGAGGCTGGGCGGAAGAGTGTACAGCCGCTGCATCCAGACATTCCCAAACGTCACGTCCAACCAGAAGTGACGTGTGGGTGTACCCGAGGCCGCAAAGTGCAGGAAACAAATCCTGGGGACAGCGGTCTGACAACCCAGGGGGACTTGACGACAATATCTTTTTGGTGAATCAAAGCATATTAACATATTAACAATTGGCAACATATTATGCTGCTAGCGGTTCCTTAATGCAATTTAGAATTAATAGACAAATAAACAAATGTATTGGTACTAGTAATTGATATATCAATAAATAAATACATAAAAATGCAAATACACAATGCAAATACTTGGATGTGAAGAACACCTGGATGCGAACAAGGAGCACTTAGATGAAAAAAAAAAAAAATAGATCAAAAATGAAAAATGAAAATAGAAAAAGTGAAAATAAAAATAAAAATGAAAATAAAAATAAAAATGAATATAAAAATAAAAATAAAAATGAAAAAATGAATGAATGAATGAATGAATGAATGAATGAATGAATGAATAAATAAAAAAAATAAAAAATTAAAAAAAATAAAAATATAATAAAAAAATATATTAGAAAAATGTAATAAAAATGTAATAAAAAATTGGAAAAAAAATATATATAGATATATGTAAAAGAAGTGAAAATGTTTAAAACCACAGTGGGACCAGATGTGGATGTAGAGGTGGAATTGTTTTAACCCACTGTGGGGCCAGATGTAGATGGTGTGGAAAAAGACCCCCCAGACATGAGAACTGGCTGGGAAGGAAGCTGACTGAGTGGACAACCTTGACCGGACGAGGCAGGAGGAAACAAAGAAGGGCAAAAGAGCAAAGTGGCAAAAAGGCGAACGATTGCTCAAAGCATTCCGGAGGAGTGGGGTGAGGACTCTACCAAAGGGTCATCACATGAGAGTCTGGACATCCAACCCCACGTTGAGGCCACCTGGCACCAGGGCCCCTAGGTAATGGATCCAAAAAATTTCTCTTCTACACAACCTTCGGAACCTACGATCCATATCTGCATCTGCTTTGATGGACTCTAGCCCAAATACTTTCAAACTGGAGGGGTTCTGATCATATTTATTCAAAAAATGAAGGGGTAAAGAATGCTTGTCAAAACCCTTGAGTATATTTCTTTTATGTTAGCCAAAACGTATCCGTAGAGTACATGTGGTGCGACCTATGTACATCAGACCACAGGGGCACAATATACAGTATACGATGAACTCCGAACTGCAGTTGATAAACTGGCGAATGGTATGAACATGACCATCAGTACCTATAACTTCTTTCTTTCTGTGCCACATGTAGTGGCAAGCTCCGCAGTTGGGGACTCCGCATCTGTAGCTGCCTTTCTGATCAAATAGGCTACTCCATTTATCATGAAGGATGGGTTTCAATGGACGGATCCTGCTGGGTGCAATGAAACCCCTCAGGTTCTTGGGTCTACGAAAAATGACAGTGGGGCGTTCGGGAATGGTTTCTTTCAGACATGGATCCTGATGGAGAATGCCCCAATGTTTCTCAATAATGCGTTTTAGGGGAAAGGCCTTACTGTTGAACCTGGTGGTAAAGGAGATAGCTGAGTGGCTACGGGTCCCAGAGCTCTTTGCCCGTTTGGCCGAACTGACATTTGTGTCAATAACCTGTAGATATTTCTGCCGATATTTGTTGTACGCATTCTCGATGATGGCTTGATCATATCCCTTTTCCACAAACTTCTTTTTCAGTATTATACTTTGTTCTTCGTAGTCAGACAAACGAGAGCAGGTCCTTTGGAGTCGACAGAACTGGCCCAAAGGCACATTTTGGATCCATCTAGGGTGATGTTGGCTGTGGGCATGGAGGTACCAACTTGTGTTCATCCAGGACGTGGGTGAACTCAATGCCAAACGGATTGTTTTGGCAGTGTGTCAGAAAGGAGGCTAACTGAGCATCACTTCCATCCCATATGATGAGGATATCATCTATGTATCGGGCATAGAGGACCAGGTTTGCCCCAAAGGGGTTATTGGACCAAATGTGGAACTCTGATGGGCTAGTAAAAAGTTCTCGGGTACTTTGATGGGCAGGTGCCAGGTACTCGGATAGTCAGATGGACTGGTGCCAGGTACTTGGGTACTCAGATGGGCTGGTGACAGGTACTCAGGTACTCAGATGGGCTGATGAAAGACACTTGGGTAGTCAGATGGGCTAGTGACAGGTACTAGGGTACACAGATGGGCTAGTGAAAGGTACTCAGGTAATCAGATGGGCTAGTGACAGGTACTAGGGTACTCAGATGGGCTAGTGAATAGAGTTGAGCTTATCCGAACTGTAAAGTTTGGGTCCGTACCAAACTTTTGGGTGTCCGGGACCCGGACCTGAACCCGGACTTTTCAAAAAAAGTCCGGGTTTGGGTCCGGGGTTCTGGTATTTTATTCCATGTGTTGAAAAGCTGCCAAGGGCAGCCAATCAACAAGTGTTTCACTGGTTTTCCCTAGAAGCCATCACAGCCATGCCTACTAATGGCATGGCTGTGATTGGCCAGTGCACCATGTGACCCAGCCTCTATATGGGGCTGGAGTCACCGTGCTGCATGTCATATGCTCTCAGGATAGTTTAGGGAGAGGATGCTGCTGGCTCTGTGAGGGACAGATTGCAGAACATCTCATCCTGCATTACTGAACAATCTGATTGTGGGCTAGGGAGAGACACTAGTACTGCTGCTTTGAGGGACAGATTGCACACCTCATCCTGCTGCACAGAATGATCTGACTGGACTAGGTAGAGTCTGTTGCTTTAAGGGAAAGATTATTGTTCTAAAATCATCATCAAGTTGTACAAGGAAAGGTTCAAGCTTTTGCTTTAAGGGAAAGATTATTCTTCTAAAATCATAATCAAGTTGTACAGGGAAAGGTTCCAGCTGTTGCTTTAAGGGAAAGATTAGTGTTCTAAAATCATCATCAAGTTGTACAGGGAAAGGTCCCAGCTGTTGCTTTAAGGGAAAGATTATTGTTCTAAAATCATCTTCAAAGTGTGTGGGAAAAGCCTATTGCAGGGGCATAGAGCCATGTTACTGTTCTAAAATCATCTTCAAAGTGTGTGGGAAAAGCCTGTTTCAACCGCATGAAGCCATATTAGTGTTCTAAAATCGTCTTCAAAGTGTGTGGGAAAAGCCTGTTTCAGCCGCATGAAGCCATATTAGTGTTCTAAAATCTAAACGCGGCTGAAACAGGGTTTTCCCACACACTTTGAATATGATTTTAGAACACTAATAGGGCTTCATGCAGCTGAAACAGGCTTTTCCCACACACTATGAAGATGATTTTACAACACTAATATGGCTTCGTGCGGCTCAAGCAGGATTTTCCCACACACTTTGAAGATGATTTTAGAACACTAATATGGCTTCATGCGGCTGAAACAGGGCTTTCCCACACACTTTGAAGATGATTTTAGAACACTAATATGGCTTCACGCGGCTGAAACGGGCTTTTCCCACACACTTTGAAGATGATTTTAGAACACTAATATGGCTTCATGCGGCTGAAACAGGCTTTTCCCACACACTTTGAAGATGATTTTAGAACACTAATATGGCTTCATGCGGTTGAAACAGGGTTTTCCCACACACTTTGAAGATGATTTTAGAACACTAATATGGCTTCATGCGGCTGAAACAGGGTTTTCCCACACACTTTGAAGATGATTTTAGAACACTAATATGGCTTCACGCGGCTGAAACAGGCTTTTCCCACACACTTTGAAGATGATTTTAGAACACTAATATGGCTTCATGCGGCTGAAACAGGCTTTTCCCATACACTTTGAAGATGATTTTAGAACACTAATATGGCTTCATGCTGCTGAAACAGGCTTTTTCCCACACACTTTGAAGATGATTTTAGAACACTAATATGGCTTCATGCGGCTGAATCAGGCTTTTCCCACACACTTTGAAGATTATTTTAGAACACTAATATGGCTTCATGCGGCTGAAACAGGGTTTTCCCACACACATTGAAGATGATTTTAGAACACTAATATGGCTTCATGCGGCTGAAACAGGGTTTTCTCACACACTTTGAAGATGATTTTAGAACACTAATATGGCTTCATGCGGCTGAAACAGGCTTTTCCCACACACTTTGAAGATGATTTTAGAACACTAATATGGCTTCCTGCAGCTGAAACAGGCTTTACCCACATACTTTGAAGATGATTTTAGAACAGTAATATGGCTCTATGCCCCTGCAATAGGCTTTTCCCACACACTTTGAAGATGATTTTGGAACAATAATCTTTCCCTTAAAGCAACAGCTGAAGACTTTCCCTGTACAACTTAGAGATGATTTTAGAATCTAAAAATCATCTCCTAGTTCTATAGGGAGAGGTCCCTAGTGTTGCTTAAAGGGACAGATTATTGTTTCTTGCACAAAATTAAAAAATGGATCTACATTGCTGGTTTAAAAAAAAAACAAAAAAATTCCAAAAATAAAAAAACAGTGTTGGCTACCTCCTCCTCCTCCTCCTCCACCGCCACTTTCACCGCCTCCTCAACCTCCAACTCCACATCCACCTCCATTTTTGATTTTTTTATGTGATTTTAGCTTAAAAATTATTTTACGTTATTTCCCTATCCCCATTTCTTTGTAGGGCACTTGTCCAACCCTTACCTCAATTTTCCTTCCTTTTGCAAACCTCTAGGACTTTCAAGGACTTTGTTACAGCCATTTTTGTGCCTAAAAGTTCGGGTCCCCATTGATTTCAATGGGGTTCGGGTCCGGGTCAAAGTTCGGGTCAAGTCTGGACCCGAACCCGGACTTTGTCCCGAAGTTCGGCCGAACCTGCAGAACCCGAACTTACAGAGGTTCGATATCAACTAGTGACAGGTACTCAGATGGACTGGTGACAGATACTCGGGTACTCTGATGAGCTGGTGACAGGTAATCGGGTACTCTGAAGGGTTGGTGATAGTTACTCGGGTACTCTGATGGGTTGGTGACATGTTCTTGAATATTATGATGGGTTGGTGACAGGTACTCGGGTATTCTGATGGCTGGTGAAAGATACTTGGGAACTCTAATGGGCTGGTGACTAGTGTTGAGCGAACCCGGACTGTAACGTTCAGGTCCGTACCGAACTTTCGAGTGTCCGGGGCACGGACCCGGACCCAGACATTTCAAAAATCGTTCGGGTTCGGTCCGGGGTTCTGCTATTTTACTCCACGTGTTGAGAAGCTGCAGGGCAGCCAATCAACAGCCATGCCTGGACTTGCAATGTCAGGCCCAAGCGAGTTGTGATCAGTGGTCGGGTAATCTCAAGGGTTCATAGAAAGTGGTCGGTAGTCTTATGGGCTCATGGACAGTGGTTGGGTAGTATTATAAGTTCTTGTACAGTGGTTGGGTAGTCTCATGGGCTCATTGATAGTGGTTGGGAAGTCTCATGGGCTAATGGACAGTGGTCGAGTAGTCTCATGGGCTCATAGACAGTGGTCAGGTAGACTCATGGACAGTGATCAACTATAGCTTGGAGACATTCAAGCCCAAGACGTCCAAGCCGGCTTGAAGCCCTGTTTCAGGCCCAAGCCCAGGTCTGAACTGGGCTTGAAACTGGGCCTGGGCTTGGGGTAACTTTAGTTACCCCTGGGCTTGAAAATCCGTGTTTTTACC
>BLSH010376760.1:19695-41666 GCA_018402905.1 Glandirana rugosa
GGTAGTCTCATGGGTTCATGGACAGTGGTTGGGAAGACTCATGTGTTCATGGACAGTGGTCGGGTAGTCTCATGAGTTCATGTACAGTGGTCATCTCAACTCGCTTGGAGACCTTCAAGCCCAAGACGACCAGGCCGGCTTGAAGCCCTGTTTCAGGCCCAGGCCCAGGCCTGCCTTGGGCTTGCTAGCGTGCCTGTGGCTTGGGGTAACTTTAGTTACCCCTGGGTTTGAAAATCCGTGTTTTTACCGACATTGTTTCAGGACCTTTCGATTTTCCCTATCCCCATTTTTTTGTAGGGCATTTGCCCTAGTTTGAAGATGATTTTAGAACAGTTATATGGCTTCTACCGTTAATTAATACTTTTCAGACACAGTTTGAAGATGATCCACATTCACCTCCATTTTTGCATTTTTTATGTTTTTATTTTTTAAAAAATATTTAAAGTTATTTGCCTGTCCCCATTTTTTTGTAGGGCACTTGCCCTACCCTTACCCCATTTTACTTCCTTTTGCAGCCCTCTAGGGCTTTCCAGGACTTTGTTACAGCCATTTTTGTGCCTAAAAGTTTGGGTCCCCATTGATTTCAATGGGGTTCGGTGTCCGTGCGATCGTTCGGGTTCCGTCCGGACCCGGACCCGGACTTTGTCCCGAAGTTCGGCCGGACCAGCAGAACCCGAACTTCCAGAGGTTCGCTCAACTCTACTGGTGACATGTACTTGAGTACTCTGATGGGCTGGTGACAGGTACTTGTGTACTCAGAAGGGTTGGTGACAGGTACTTGGGTACTCTGATGGGTTGATGACAGGTACTCGGGTACTCTGATGGGCTGGTGACAAGTACTTGGGTGCTCAAATGGGCTGGTGACAGGTACTCGGGTACTCTGATGGGCGGGTGACAGGTACTCAGGTACTCTGATGGGTTGATGACAGATACTTGGATACTCTGATGGGCTGGTGACAATTACACGGATACTCTGATGGGTTGGTTACAGGTACTCGGGTAATCTGATGGGTTGGTGACAGGTACTCGGGTAATCTGATGGGTTGGCGACAGGTACACCAGTACTCTGATGGTCTGGCGACAGGTGTTCAGGTACTCAGATGGGCTGGTGACAGGTACTCGGGTACTCAGATGGGCTAGTGACAGATACTAGGGTACTCAGATGGGCTAGTGACATGTACTAGGGTACTCAGATGGGCTAGCGACAGGTACTCAGAACGACTGGTGACAGGTAATCGGGTAGTCTGATGGACTGGTGACAGGTACTCAGGTACTCTGATGGGCTGGTGACAGGTACTCGGGTACTCGGATGGGTTGGAGAATGGTAGTCGGGTACTCTGATGGGCTGGTGACAGGTACTCGGGTACTCTGATGGGCTGGTGACAGGTGCTCATGTACTCTGATGGGCTGGTAAAAAAGTTCTTGGGTACTCTGATGGGCTGGTGACAGGTACTCGGGTACTCAGATGGACTGGTGCCAGGTACTTGGGTACTCAGATGGGCTGGTGACCGGTACTTGGGTACTCAGATGGGCTGTTGAAAGACACTCGAGTAGTCAGATGGGCTAGTGACAGGTACTATGGTACACATATGGGCTAGTGAAAGGTACTCGGGTAATCAGATGGGCTAGTGACAGGTACTAGGGTACTCAGATGGGCTAGTGACAGGTGCTCAGATGGACTGGTGACAGGTACTCGGGTACTCTGATGAGCTGGTGACAAATACTCAGAAGGGTTTGTGACAGGTACTCGGGTACTCTGATGGGTTGCGGACAGGTTCTCGGGTAATCTTATGGGTTGGCGACAGGTCCTCGAGTACGCTGATGGTCTGGTGACAGGTGTTTTGGTAGTCAGATGGGCTGGTGACAGGTACTCGGGTACTCAGACAGGCTAGTGACAGGTACTTGGACAATCAGATGGGCTAGTGACAGGTACTAGGGTACTCAGATGGGATAGTGACAGTTACTCAGATGGACTGGTGACAAGTACTCGGGTACTCTGATGGACTGTGACAGGTACTCGGGTACTCTGATGGGCTGATGACAGGTACTCGGGTACTCAGATGGGTTGGGGACAGGTACTCGTGTACTCAGAAGGGTTGCTATTCGGGTACTCTGATGGGTTGGTAACAGGTACTCGGGTACTCTGATGAGATGGTGACAGGTGCTCGGGTATTCTGATGGGTTGGTTACAGGTGCTTGGGTACTCTGGTGGATTGGTGATGGGTACTCGTGTACTCTGATGGGTTGGTGACAGGTACTCAGGTACTCTGATGGGCTGGTGACAGGTACTTGGGTACTCAGATGGGCTGGTGACTAGTACTCGGGTACTCTGATGGGCAGGTACTCGGGTAGCCTGATGGCCTGGTGACAAGTACATGGGTACTCTCATGGGCTGGTGACAGGTACTCAGGTGGGTTGATGACAGGTAGTCAGGTACTCTGATGAGATGGTGACAGGTGCTTGGGTACTCTCATGGGTTGGTGACAGGTACTCGGGTATTCTGATGGGTTGGTAACAGGTACTCGGGTACTCTGATGAGATGGTGACAGATGCTCGGGTACTCTGATGGGTTGGTGACAGGTACTCGGGTACTCAGATGGATTTGTGACAGGTACTCGTTACTCTGATGGGCTGGTGACAGGTACTCGGGTACTCTGATGGGTTGAGGACAGGTACTCAAGTACTCTGATGGGCTGGTGACAAGTACTCGAGTACTCTCATGGGCTGGTGAAAGATACTTAGGTACTCTGATGGGCTGGTGACAGGTACTTGGGTAATCTGATGGGTTGGTGACAGGTACTCGGGTAATCTGATGGGTTGGTGACAGGTACTCGGGTAATCTGATGGGTTGGTGACAGGTGCTCGAGTGCTCTGATGGTCTGATGACAGGTGTTCGGGTACTCAGATGGGCTGGTGACAGGTACTTGGGTACTCAGATGGGCTAGTGAGAGGTACTTGGATACTCAGATGATCTAGTGACAGGTGCTCGAGTGCTCTGATGGTCTGATGATAGGTGTTTGGGTACTTTGATGGGCTAGACACAGGTACTAGGGTACTCAGATGGGCTAGTGACAGTTTCTCAGAAGGACTGGTGACAGATACTCGGGTACTCTGATGGACTGGTGGCAGGTACTTGGGTACTCTCATGGACTGTTTACAGGTACTTGGATACTCGGATGGGGGGGACAGGTAGTTGGGTACTATGATGGGCTGGTGACACGTACTCGGGTACTCTGATGGGCTAGTGACAGGTACACGTGTACTCAGAAGGGTTGGTATTCGGGTACTCTGATGGGTTGGTAATAGGTACTCGGGTACTTTGATGAAATGGTGACAGGTGCTTGGGTAATCTGATGGATTGGTGACAGGTTTTTGGGTACTCTGATGGGTTGGTGACAGGTACTCGAGTACTCGGATGGGCTGTGGCAGGTACTCGAGTACTCTGATGGGCTGGTGATAAGTACACGGGAAGTCTAATGGGCTGGTGACAGGTACTCGGGTACCCTGATGCCCTGGTGACAAGTACATGGGTACTCTCATGGGCTGGTGACAGGTACTCAGGTACTCAGATGGGTTGATGACAGGTACACGGGTATTGTGATGGGCTGGTGACAGGTGCTCAGGTACTCTGATGGGTAGGTAACAGGTACTCGGGTACTCTGATGAGATGGTGACAGGTGCTCGGGTACTCTAATGGGTTGGTGACAGGTACTCAGGTACTCAGATGGGTTGGTGACAGGTACTCGGGTACTCAGATGGGTTGGTGACAGGTACTCGGGCACTCAGATGGGTTGATGACAGGTACTTGGGTACTCTGATGGGTTGGTGACAGGTACTCGGGTATGCTGATGAGCTGGTGAAAGATACTCGGGTACTCTGATGGGCTGGTGGCAGATACTCGGGTACTCTGATTGGTTGATGACAGGTACTCAAGTACTCTGATGGGCTGGTGACAGGTCCTCGGGTAATCTGATGGGTTGGCGACAGGTGCTCGAGTACTCTGATGGTCTGATGACAGGTGTTTGGGTACTCAGATGGGCTGGTGACAGGTACTCGGGTACTCAGATGGGCTAGTGAGAGGTTTATTGGATACTCAGATGGGCTAGTTACAGGTACTAGGGTACTTTGATGGGCAAGAGACAGGTACTAGGGTGCTCAGATGGGTTAGTGACAGTTACTCAGATGGACTGGTGACAGGTACTTGGGTACTCTGATGGACTGGTGACAGGTACTCGGGTACTCTGATGAACTGGTGACAGGTACACAGGTACTCGGATGGGTTGGGGACAGGTAGTCGGGTACTGTGATGGGCTAGTGACAGGTACTCAGGTACTCAGATGGGTTGGCAACAGGTACTCGGGTACTCTGATGAGATGGTGACAGGTGCTTGGGTACTCTAATGGGTTGGTGACAGGTACTCAGGTACTCAGATGGGTTGGTGACAGGTACTTGGGTACTCTGATGGGCTGGTGACAGGTACTCGGGTACTCTGATGGGTTGATGACAGGTACTCAAGTACTCTGATGGGCTGGTGACAAGTACTCGAGTACTCTCATGGGCTGGTGAAAGATACTTGGGTACTCTGATGGGTTGGTGACAGGTACTCGGGTACTCAGATGGGTTGGTGACAGGTACTCGGGCACTCAGATGGGTTGATGACAGGTACTTGGGTACTCTGATGGGTTGGTGACAGGTACTCGGGTACTCTGATGAGCTGGTGAAAGATACTCGGGTACTCTGATGGGCTGGTGGCAGATACTCGGGTAATCTGATGGGTTGGTGACAGGTGCTTGAGTACTGTGATGGTCTGATGACAGGTGTTTGGGTACTCAGATGGGCTGGTGACAGGTACTCGGGTACTCAGATGGGCTAGTGAGAGGTACTTGGATACTCAGATGGGCTAGTGACAGGTACTAGGGTACTCAGATGGGTTAGTGACAGTTACTCAGATGGACTGGTGACAGGTACTTGGGTACTCTGATGGACTGGTGACAGGTACTCGGGTACTCTGATGGACTGGTGACAGGTACACAGGTACTCGGATGGGTTGGGGACAGGTAGTCGGGTACTGTGATGGGCTGGTGACAGGTACTCAGGTACTCAGAAGGGTTGGTATTCGGGTACACTGGTGGGCTGGTAACAGCTACTCTGATGAGATGGTGACAGGTACTCGGGTACTCTGATGGTTTGGGGACAGGTGCTCGGGTACTCTGATGGATTGGTGACAGGTACTCAGGTACTCTGATGGGTTAGTGACAGGTACTCGAGTACTCTGATGGGCTGGTGGCAGGTACTCGGGTACCCTGATGTCCTGGTGACAAGTACATGAGTACCCTCATGGGCTGGTGACAGGTACTCGGGTACTCTGATGAGCTGGTGAAAGATACTCGGGTACTCTGATGGGCTGGTGGCAGATACTCAGGTAATCTGATGGGTTGGCGACAGGTGCTCGAGTACTCTGATGGTCTGATGACAGGTGTTTGGGTACTCAGATGGGCTGGTGACAGGTACTCGGGTACTCAGATGGGCTAGTGAGAGGTACTTGGATACTCAGATGGGCTAGTGACAGGTACTAGGGTACTCAGATGGGTTAGTGACAGTTACTCAGATGGACTGGTGACAGGTACTTGGGTACTCTGATGGACTGGTGACAGGTACTCGGGTACTCTGATGAACTGGTGACAGGTACACAGGTACTCGGATGGGTTGGGGACAGGTAGTCGGGTACTGTGATGGGCTGGTGACAGGTACTCAGGTACTCAGAAGGGTTGGTATTCGGGTACACTGGTGGGCTGGTAACAGCTACTCTGATGAGATGGTGACAGGTACTCGGGTACTCTGATGGGTTGGGGACAGGTGCTCGGGTACTCTAATGGATTGGTGACAGGTACTCAGGTACTCTGATGTGTTAGTGACAGGTACTTGAGTACTCTGATGGGC
The DNA here is from genome assembly GCA_018402905.1 of Glandirana rugosa. NCBI lineage: Eukaryota > Metazoa > Chordata > Amphibia > Anura > Ranidae > Glandirana > Glandirana rugosa. The sequence goes on from BLSH010376760.1 coordinate 25,636, forward strand.
TGGTGGCAGGTACTCGGGTACCCTGATGTCCTGGTGACAAGTACATGAGTACCCTCATGGGCTGGTGACAGGTACTCAGGTACTCAGATGGGTTGGTAACAGGTACTCGGGTACTCTTATGAGATGGCGACAGGTGCTTGGGTACTCTAATGGGTTGGTGACAGGTACTCAAGTACTCTGATGGGCTGGTGACAAGTAATTGGGTACTCAAATGGGCTGGTGACAGGTACTCGGGTACTCAGATGGGCTAGTGAGAGGTACTTGGATACTCAGATGGGCTAGTGACAGGTACTAGGGTACTCAGATGGGTTAGTAACAGTTACTCAGATGGACTGGTGACAGGTACTTGGGTACTCTGATGGACTGGTGACAGGTACTCGGGTACTCTGATGAACTGGTGACAGGTACACAGGTACTCGGATGGGTTGGGGACAGGTAGTCGGGTACTGTGATGGGCTGGTGACAGGTACTCAGGTACTCAGAAGGGTTGGTATTCGGGTACACTGGTGGGCTGGTAACAGCTACTCTGATGAGATGGTGACAGGTATTCGGGTACTCTGATGGGTTGGGGACAGGTGCTCGGGTACTCTAATGGATTGGTGACAGGTACTCAGGTACTCTGATGAGTTAGTGACAGGTACTCAAGTACTTTGATGGGCTGGTGGCAGGTACTCGGGCACCCTGATGTCCTGGTGACAAGTACATGAGTACCCTCATGGGCTGGTGACAGGTACTCAGGTACTCAGATGGGTTGGTAACAGGTACGCGGGTACTCTTATGAGATGGCGACAGGTGCTTGGGTACTCTAATGGGTTGGTGACAGGTACTCAAGTACTCTGATGGGCTGGTGACAAGTAATTGGGTACTCAAATGGGCTGGTGACAGGTACTCGGGTACTCAGATGGGTTGCTGACAGGTACTCGGGTATTGTGATGGGTTGGTGACAGGTGCTCAGGTACTCTGATGGGTTGGTAACAGGTACTCGGGTACTCTGATGAGATGGCGACAGGTGCTCGGGTACTCTAATGGGTTGGTGACAGGTACTTGGGTACTCAGATGAGATGGCGACAGGTGCTTGGGTACTCTAATGGGTTGGTGACAGGTATTCAAGTACTCAGATGGGTTGGTGACAGGTACTTGGGTACTCTGATGAGATGGCGACAGGTGCTTGGGTACTCTGATCGGCTGGTGACAGGTACTCTGATGGGCGGGTGACAGGTACTCGGGTACTCTGATGGGCGGGTGACAGGTACTCGGGTACTCTGATGTGCTGGTGACAGGTACTTGGGTATTCTGGTTGGCGGGTGACAGATACTCGGGTAATCAGATGGGCTGGTGACAGATACTCGGGTACTTTGATGGGCAGGTGACAGGTACTCGGGTACTTTGATGGGTTGCTGACAGGTACTCGGGTATTGTGATGGGTTGGTGACAGATGCTCAGGTACTCTGATGGGTTGGTAACAGGTACTCAGGTACTCTGATGAGATGGTGACAGGTGCTGGGGTACTCTAATGGGTTGGTGTCAGGTACTCGGGTACTCAGATGGGTTGGTGACAGGTACTTGGGTACTCTGATGGGCTGGTGACAGGTACTCAGGTACTCTGATTGGTTGATGACAGGTACTCAAGTACTCTGATGGGCTGGTGACAAGTACTTGGGTACTCAAATGGGCTGGTGACAGGTACTCAGGTACTCAGATGGGTTGTTGACAGGTACTTGGGTGCTGTGATGGGCTGGGGATAGGTACTCGGGTACTCAGATGGGTTGGTGATAGGTACTCGGGTACTGTGATGGGCGGGTGACAGGTACTCGGGTACTCAGATGGGCTAATGACTAGAGTTGAGCTAACCCGGACTGTAAAGTTTGGGTCCGTGCCGAACTTTGGGGTGTCCAGGACCCGGACCCGAACCCGGACTTTTCAAAAAAAGTCCGGGTTCGGGTCCGGGGTTCTGGTAATTTTATTAAAAGTTCTGAAAATGGCTGTAAAAAAGCCCTGGAAGGTCCTAGAGGTCTGCAAAAGGATGGAAAATGGGGGTAAGGGTGGGACAAGTGCCCTACAAAGAAATGGGGACAGGGAAATAACTTTAAATGTTTAAAAAAAATAAAAACATAAAAAAAGCAAAAATGGAGGTGAATGTGGACCATCTTCAAACTGGGTCTGAAAAGTATTCATTAACGGTAGAAGCCATATAACTGTTCTAAAATCATCTTCAAACTGTGTCAAAAAAGTATAAATAAGCAGTGAGAACCCATATCACTGTTCTGCAAACATCTGGAAAATGTGTGTGTCACTTTAAATTAAACCGGGAATAAGTGAACATCTGTTCTGCAAACATCGTTAAAGTCTGTGTGTCACTTTAAATATAACCGGGAATAAGTGAACATCTGTTCTGCAAACATCTTTAAAGTCTTTGTGTCACTTTAAATATAACCCGGAATAAGTGAACATATGTTCTGCAAATATCTTTAAAGTCTGTGTGTCACTTTAAATGAAGCCGGAAATAAGTGAACATCTGTTCTGCAAACATCTTTAAAGTCTGTGTGTCACTTTAAATGAAACCGGGAATAAGTGAACATCTGTTCTGCACACCTCTGTAAATTGTGTGTGTCACTTTAAATGAAACCGGGAATAAGAGAACATCTGTTCTGCACACATCTGTAAACTGTTCTTCTCTATGTTGTAGTTTCACACACAGATTGCAGATGTTTGAAGAACAGTGATATCATATCACTGTTCTTCAAACATCTGCAAACTGTGTGTGAAGAGCGAAACCATATGCCTGTTCTTCTCTATGCTGTAGTTTCACACACAGATTCCAGATGTTCACAGAACAGATGTATGGTTCCTCCCGGTTTTAGGTAAAGTGTTCTAAACAGTTTACAGATGTGTGCAGAACAGATGTTCACTTATTCCCAGTTTCATTTAAAGTGACACACAGTTTACAGAGGTGTGCAGAACAGATGTTCACTTATTCCTGGTTTCATTTAAAGTGACACACAGACTTTAAAGATGTTTGCAGAACAGATGTTCACTTATTCCCGGTTTCATTTAAAGTGACACACAGACTTTAAAGATGTTTGCAGAACAGATGTTCACTTATTCCCGGTTATATTTAAAGTGGCACACCGACTTTAAAGATGTTTGCAGAACAGATCTTCAGTTATTCCCGGTTATATTTAAAGTGACACACAGACTTTAAAGATGTTTGCAGAACAGATGTTCACTTATTCCCGGTTTCATTTAAAGTGACACACACATTTTCCAGATGTTTGCAGAACAGATGTTCACTTATTCCCGGTTATATTTAAAGTGGCACACCGACTTTAAAGATGTTTGCAGAACAGATCTTCAGTTATTCCCGGTTATATTTAAAGTGACACACAGACTTTAAAGATGTTTGCAGAACAGATGTTCACTTATTCCCGGTTTCATTTAAAGTGACACACAGACTTTAAAGATGTTTGCAGAACTGATGTTCACTTATTCCCGGTTATATTAAAAGTGACACACAGACTTTAAAGATGTTTGCAGAACAGATGTTCACTTATTCCCGGTTTCATTTAAAGTGACACACACATTTTCCAGATGTTTGCAGAACAGTGATATGGGGTCTCCCGGCTTATTTATACTTTTTTGACACAGTTTGAAGATGATTTTAGAACAGTTATATGGCCTCTACCGTTAATTAATACTTTTCAGACCCAGTTTGAAGATGGTCCACATCCACCTACATTTTTGCTTTTTTTAAGTTTTATTTTTTTTTAAATATTTAAAGTAATTTCCCTGTCCCCATTTCTTTGTAGGTCACTTGTCCCACCCTTACCCCCATTTCCTTCCTTTTGCAGACCTCTAGGACTTTCCAGGACTATTTTACAGCCATTTTTGTGCCTAAAAGTTCGGGTCCCCATTGATTTCAATGGGGTTCGGGGTCCGGGACAAAGTTCGGGTTCTGTCCGGACCCGAACCCGGACTTTGTCCCGAAGTTCGGCCGAACCAGCAGAACCCAGACTTCTAGAAGTTCGCTCAACTCTACTCATGACAGGTACTCGGGTACTCAGATGGGTTGGTGACAGGTACTTGGGTACTCAGATGGGTTGGTGACAGGTACTCGGGTACTCAGATGGGTTGGTGACAGGTACTCGGGCACTCAGATGGGTTGATGATAGGTACTTGGGTATTCTGATGGGTTGGTGACAGGTACTCGGGTACTCTGATGAGCTGGTGAAAGATACTTGGGTACTCTGATGGGCTGGTGGCAGATACTCGGGTACTCTGATTGGTTGATGACAGGTACTCAAGCACTCTGATGGGCTGGTGACAGGTCCTCGGGTAATCTGATGGGTTGGCGACAGGTGCTCGAGTACTCTGATGGTCTGATGACAGGTATTTGGGTACTCAGATGGGCTGGTGACAGGTACTCGGGTACTCAGATGGGCTAGTGAGAGGTACTTGGATACTCAGATGGGCTAGTGACAGGTACTAGGGTACTTTGATGGGCTAGAGACAGGTACTAAGGTACTCAGATGGGTTAGTGACAGTTACTCAGATGGACTGGTGACAGGTACTCCGGTACTCTGATGGACTGGTGACAGGTACTCGGGTACTCTGATGAGATGGCGACAGGTGCTCGGGTACTCTAATGGGTTGGTGACAGGTACTCGGGTACTCAGATTGGTTGGTGACAGGTACTTGGGTACTCTGATGGGCTGGTGACAGGTACTCGGGTACTCTGATGGGCGGGTGACAGGTACTCGGGTACTCTGATGGGTGGGTGACATGTACTTGGATACTCTGATGTGCTGGTGACAGGTACTTGGGTATTCTGGTTGGCGGGTGACAGATACTCGGGTAATCAGATGGGCTGGTGACAGATACTCGGGTACTTTGATGGGCAGGTGACAGGTACTCGGGTACTTTGATGGGCTGGTGACAGGTACTTGGGAACTCAGATGGGTTGCTGACAGGTACTCGGGTATTGTGATGGGTTGGTGACAGGTGCTCAGGTTCTCTGATGGGTTGGTAACAGGTACTCGGGTACTCTGATGAGATGGTGACAGGTGCTCGGGTACTCTAATGGGTTGGTGGCAGGTACTCGGGTATTCAGATGGGTTGGTGACAGGTACTTGGGTACTCTGATGGGCTGGTGACAGGTACTCAGGTACTCTGATTGGTTGATGACAGGTACTGAAGTACTCTGATGGGCTGGTGACAAGTACTTGGGTACTCAAATGGGCTGGTGACAGATACTCAGGTACTCAGATGGGTTGTTGACAGGTACTCGGTGCTGTGATGGGCTGGTGACAGGTACTCGGGTACTCAGATGGGTTGGTGATAGGTACTCGGGTACTCTGATGGGCGGGTGACAGGTACTCGGGTACTCAGATGGGCTCATGACAGGTACTCGGGTACTCAGATGGGTTGATGACAGGTACTCGGGTACTCAGATGGGTTGAGGACAGGTACTTGAGTACTCAGATGGGCTGGTGACAAGTACTCAGGTACTCTGATGAGTTGGTGACAGTTACTCAGGTAATCTGATGGGTTGGTGACAGGTACTCGGGTAATCTGATGGGTTGGTGACAGGTGCTCTAGTACTCTGATGGTCTGATGACAGGTGTTTGGGTACTCAGATGGGCTTGTGACAGGTACTTGGGTACTCAGATGGGCTAGTGAGAGGTACTTGGATACTCAGATGGGCTAGTGGCAGGTACTAGGGTACTTTGATGGGCTAGTGACAGGTACTAGGGTACTCAGATGGGCTAGTGACAGTTACTCAGATGGATTGGTGATAGGTACTCCGGTACGCTGATGGACTGGTGACAGGTACTCGGGTACTCTGATGAGCTGGTGACAGGTACTCGGATACTCAGGTGGGTTGGGAACAGGTAGTCCGGTACTGTGATGGACTGGTGATATGTACTCGGGTACTCTGATGGGCTGGTGACAGGTACTCGTGTACTCAGAAGGGTTAGTATTCAGGTACTCTGAGGGGTTGGTAACAGGTACTCGGGTACTCTGATGAGATGGTGACAGGTGCTCGGGTGCACTGATGGGTTGGTGACAGGTGCTCGGGTACTCTGATGAATTGGTGACAGGTACTCTGATGGGTTGGTGACAGGTACTCAAAAACTCTGATGGGCTGGTGGCAGGTACTCGGGTACCCTGATGGCCTGGTGACAAGTACATGGGTACTCTCATGGGCTGGTGACAGGTACTCAGTTACTCTGATGGGTCGGTAACAGGTACTCGGGTACTCTGTTGAGATGGTGACATGTGCTCGGGTACTCTAATGGGTTGGTGACAGGTACTCGGGTACTCAGATGGGTTGGTGACAGGTACTTGGGTACTCAGATGGGTTGGTGACAGGTACTTGGGTACTCTGATGGGCTGGTGACAGGTACTCAGGTGCTCTGACTGGTTGATGACAGGTACTCAAGTACTCTGATGGGCTGGTGACAAGTACTTGGGTACTCTCATGGGCTGGTGACTGGTACTCAGGTACTCAGACGGGTTGCTGACAGGTACTCGGGTACTGTGATGGGCTGGTGACAGTTACTCGGGTACTCAAATGGGTTGGTGACAGGTGCTCGGGTACTCAGATGGGGTGATGACAGGTACTTGGGTACTCTCATGGGCTGGTGACAGGTACTAAGGTACTCTGATGGGCGGGTGACAGGTACTCGGGTACTCTGATGGGCGGGTGACATGTACTCAGGTACTCTGATGTGCTGGTGACAGGTACTTGGGTATTCTGGTTGGCGGGTGACAGATACTCGGGTAATCAGATGGGCTGGTGACAGATACTCGGGTACTTTGATGGGCAGGTGACAGGTACTCGGGTACTGTGATGGGCTGGTGACAGGTACTTGGGAACTCAGATGGGTTGCTGACAGGTACTCAGGTATTGTGATGGGTTGGTGACAGGTGCTCAGGTACTCTGATGGGTTGGTAACAGGTACTTGGGTACTCTGATGAGATGGTGACAGATGCTCGGGTACTCTAATGGGTTGGTGTCAGGTACTCGGGTACTCAGATGGGCTGGTGACAGGTACTCAGGTACTCTGATTGGTTGATGACAGGTACTCAAGTACTCTGATGGGCTGTTGACAAGTACTTGGGTACTCAAATGGGCTGGTGACAGATACTCAGGTACTCAGATGGGTTGTTGACAGGTACTCGGGTGCTGTGATGGGCTGGTGACAGGTACTCGGGTACTCAGATGGGTTGGTGATAGGTACTCGGGTACTCAGATGGGCTCATGACAGGTACTCGGGTACTCAGATGGGTTGAGGACAGGTACTTGAGTACTCAGATGGGCTGGTGACAAGTACTCAGATACTCTGATGGGTTGGTGACAGTTACTCAGGTAACAGGTATGCAGGTAATCTGATGGGTTGGCGACAGGTGCTCTAGTACTCTGATGGTCTGATGACAGGTGTTTGGGTACTCAGATGGGCTTGTGACAGGTACTCGGGTACTCAGATGGGCTAGTGAGAGGTACTTGGATACTCTGATGGACTGGTGACAGGTACTCGTGTACTCAGAAGGGTTAGTATTCAGGTACTCTGATGGGTTGGTAACAGGTACTCGGGTACTCTGATGAGATGGTAACAGGTGCTCGGGTGCACTGATGGGTTGGTGACAGGTGCTCGGGTACTCTGATGGATTGGTGACAGGTACTCTGATGGGTTGGTGACAGGTACTCAAGTACTCTGATGGGCTGGTGGCAGGTACTCGGGTACCCTGATGGCCTGGTGACAAGTACATGGGTACTCTCATGGGCTGGTGACAGGTACTCAGTTACTCTGATGGGTCGGTAACAGGTACTCGGGTACACTGATGAGATGGTGACATGTGCTCGGGTACTCTAATGGGTTGGTGACAGGTACTCGGGTACTCAGATGGGTTGGTGACAGGTACTTGGGTACACTGATGGGCTGGTGACAGGTACTCGGGTACTCTGATTGGTTGATGACAGGTACTCAAGTACTCTGATGGGCTGGTGACAAGTACTTTGGTACTCTCATGGGCTGGTGACAGGTATTCAGGTACTCAGACGGGTTGCTGACAGGTACTCGGGTACTGTGATGGGCTGGTGACAGGTACTCGGGTGCTCAGATGGGTTGGTGACAGGTGCTCGGGTACTCAGATGGGTTGATGACAGGTACTTGGGTACTCTGATGGGCAGGTGACAGGTATGCGGGTACTCAGATGGGCTCGTGACAGGTACTCGGGTACTCAGATGGGTTGATGACAGGTACTCAGTTACTTTGATGGGCAGGTGACAGGTACTCAAGTACTCTGATGGGCTGGTGACAAGTACTTGGGTACTCTTATGGGCTGGTGACAGGTACTCAGACGGGTTGCTGACAGGTACTCGGGTACTGTGATGGGCTGGTGACATGTACTCGGGTACTCAGATGGGTTGGTGACAGGTATTCAGTTACTTTGATGTGCAGGTGGCAGGTACTCTGATGGGCTGTGACAAGTACTCTTATGGGCTGTGATAGGTACTTTGAAGGGGTGGTGACAGGCACTCTTTATTACTGGGGGGGCAATCGGTGTGATTGGTGCACACAGTAAGTGGTAATGAGCTGTTACCGCTAACTTCTCCTCACACACGATCGGTTACCGTGGCTCGTTGTCATTCTGTGACCAGCTGTGATTGGACACAGCCGGTCACATGGTAAAGAGCCAATTTCATTGGCTCTTTACCCTGATCGGGGTTGGGCTTTGTCCGAGGGACAAGCCTGAACCCCGATCGCTGCGCTGCAAGCCCCCGGGGGCGCGCACGAGTGGCGTGCACGGCGCCGCTTTGTTATGGTCAGAAGTGACCGGCTGTGATAGGACATGTGGTAAAGAGCCAATGAAATTGGCTCTTTACCCCGATCATGGAAGGCTGGAGTCCTGTGGGACTCGCTTGATCCCCGATCGCCCCTGGGGGCCCGCAGAGCAGTGAAAATGGAAGGATGTCATATTACGTCCACCCAGGATGGGGAGTGCACCTTGCTGGTGTATTAATACTATACGCTGGTAAGGAAGGGGTTAAAAAAAACTGATCACTTTTATTGCTATCACACGGAATGTAAACATACCTTATGATAGTAATATATGGTGATGGGTACTCTTTATGGAGGGATTGGGGGGGTCCAAAAAAAAACCCCATCCCTCCTTTACACTTCACAGTATTCAGATTGCCAAAAATGGCAGTTCTGAAAACTGACATTTTTTTAAAACCGACGCCGTTAGATGCCGAATAAACCGAAGTAACGGTGTAACTTTGCTTCCAGAAATGTACGAAGGAGTCCCGATCAAAGCTGATTCTGGCTTCCACAGGGACTCCACACAGCCGGCAGACATGCCAGATCAGAGCTCTGGTCCCCCGGTGGGACGGAGGCCAGAGAAGAGTGGCGGACGGAGCGGCGGACGGTGCGGCGGACGGTGGGGGGAAGGGGGATGTCCCCTCCCGCTGTCTGGGATAATGACCAAGCGGCTCCCAAGCCAGATAGGCTGTTATCACCGGATAGCCGGCCGTCGGCTCTAAAAAATGATACCAGGATATAGCCTGTAGCTGCAGACTATACCCCGATACTTCCACTTAAAACAGCCACTGTTTATAAACAACGATTCTCGTCAAGTGGTTAAACTAATTTACAACAGTCAAGAGTAACTGCAATGGGTTAGTGTTCTAGCACCGACAACACCTAAGGCCCAATTTTTCACCACCTGTTTGACTGGGGCATGTCATCACAATTTTTAACCACTTAACGCGAATCGCTGTTTATAAACGATGGCAGCTTTAAGTGGATGTATCAAGGTATAGCCTTGCAGCTACAGCTATACCATGGTACCATTTTTTAGAGCAGGTGGCCGGCTATCCGGTGATAATGGCCAATCGGTCATTATCCCAGGGAGCGGGAGGGGCCACCCCCCCCCCCCTCCCGCCACCGTTCCCCACTCTTCTCCGGTCTCCCATCCCACCGGGAGACCGGAGCACTGATTCTACACTTCTGGCCGCTGTGTGGAGTCCCTGTGGAAGCCAGAATCAGCTTCAATCGGGACTCCTTTGTACATTTCCGGAAGCGACGTCACTACGTTTTACTCCGGTTTACTCAGCGGCAAACGGCACTAGTTTTAAAAAAATGATAGTTTTCAGAATCGGACAAGGACAAGAATAGCAGGATTAAGCAATACAAATCACAACAAAGTACAGTGCTCACAAATCAACCTGGACATAGATAGACACACAATATGGGTTGCGTTCAGTATTACTAGCTAGGGACCGCTTCCGACCATCCACATTTGGGGTCGTTGGCACGTCCTGTTGAGGGTAGCCTCCCCGAGGGGGGTCCCCCTTTAAAAACTACCTAGGCCACATCATGGCTACCTGTAACATCCACTCATAGCACTGTGTAAGTGGTTAAACTGTTTCAAAGAGTGGAAGGTGGGAAAAAAGATAGAGGTAGAGAGAAAAGGAACAGAGGGGCAGAGAAGGGGGGGGGGAGGGAGGGGTAGTAGCCCCACTCCCAGCACCACTGTATAAACTTTGCAAAAATTCCCATTATCCAACTATACCTAGTTACATCATTGACATGACTTCTGCATATTTAGATAAGTATTTAAATGCGAAGCAGCAGGACCATATTTTTGATGAGAGGGTAAGTTTCCCCCTCATATCAAAGGTTAAATCTTCCATGTAATAAGTATTGTCAATTACCTGAAACCATTGTTTAATAGAAGGAATAATGGGTTGTTTCCAATATTTAGGTATTAACAATTTGGCTGCGTTAAGCAAGTGGGGGGTAATCAATTTTTTATATCGTCCTACTGGTTCAGATGTACAATGAAAGAGCATCAGCCAAGGGTCGAGTGCTATAGGAGTGCCCTAGATAAGTTCAGTCCAACGTTTGATTTCCAGCCAAAAGGGTCTTATGAGCGGGCAGAGCCACCATATATGAGCGTGGGTGGCTTTCTCCCCACATCCTCTCCAACAGAGAGGAGAAACGTCTGGAAAAAACCTGTTGAGGGTTACTGGAGAGTAATGCCATCTGGACAAGAGCTTATATTTCAGAAATTCTTGAAGAGATAGAGGACGTTTAAGCCAACTGTAATATAACAGAATGTTGTTTATCCGTTAATGAAAGTTTCAGATCCGATTCCCAGTTAAGAAGAAAAGACGGCCAGTGGCCTAATTGTAGAGCTTGGATGGCCTGGTAGCAAAACGAGATGGTTCTCCAGGGGGGTTGGGTCATACCAAAGATGGATTCCATCGGGTTAAGGTCTGCTAGTGACCTAAGTGGTTTTGATAAGGATTTAACAAACTGTGACAGTTGCTGGTGTTTCCAATGATCCAAACGTGAAAGAGAGGAAGAGGAAGCTTGAGCTTTCAAAGAATAATCCCAGTCGTGGTTGTGCAATGATGGAGACAGACTTGGGGTTGTGCCATCCATGAACAAAATTTTGGATTGTCCTCCCCGGGCGGGAAGAAGGCATGACCCATGATGGGCATCAGAGGTGAATTATATTGCCATTGATTTTTCTTATGCAACGAGTCCCATACATCTAGAGAAGATCTAGTTAAAGAAGAGGTAAACTCAGCTAAGTGTCTATGAGTTCTCGGTATCCAGATTTGGGTAAAGAGATCTTTCCCGCTTAACTCACATTCCAGGTCGACCCATAGTTTGTTATTTTTGTTGTACTTCCAGTCGGCCACCCTGGTCAGGATAACCGCATGAAAGTATGGCTTGATGTTAGGAAGAGAAAGTCCCCCAAGACTTCTAGGTTTATAGAGACATTGTTTAGCTATACGTGGGTGGCGGCGTTTCCATACATATTTATTTATGAGGGTAGAGATGATAGAGAAGAAACCTGGGGGAATTTTGTATGGGATCATTTGAGACATGAAGAGCAGCCTGGGTAGTAAGTTAATCACATTTATCCTCCCTAGCCATGAATGCGCGAGATGGGTCCACTTGTTCAAGTCGCTCCTAATGGAGTTTAGTAGGAGGATATAGTTTGCTCTAAATAAATGTGAGGGGCTCGGAGTAAGCAAGATTCCCAAGTATTTTAGTGTGGACGGCTTCCATGGAAAGGGTAAAGATCACTTCGGTTGTATAGCCATAGGTTCGGGGATCAAGATGTTCAAAATTTCAGATTTTGCCGCATTGATGTGGAAATTGGAGATTTCAAGGTACGTCCTAAAAACCTGCATTAGATTTGGGATACTAACCAAAGGTAGAATCACCATTTTTGGTGATCTGAATACTGTGAAGTACAAAGGAGGGATGGGGGGTCTTTTAGACCCCCCATCCCTGCATAAAGAATACCTGTCACCATACACTACTATCACAAGGGATGTTTACATTCCTTGTGATAGCAATAAAAGTGATCAGATTTTTTTTTTAAACAGTGTTAAAAAATAAATAAATAAATAAATAAATAAAAAAATGTAAAAAAAATGTAAAGCGCCACCGTCCCCGCAAGCTCGCTCAGCAAAGAAAATGCAACGGTGTTCAAACCACACATGTGAGGTATCACTGCGATCGCCAGAGTGTGAGCAATAATTCTACCAAAAGACCTCCTCTGCACCTCTAACATGGTAACCATTAAAACATTTTTGAAAGCGTTGCCTATGGAAATTTTTAAGTACCAGAGTTTGTCGCCATTCCGCAAGTGTGCGCAATTTTCAACCGTAACATGTATGGTATCTATTTGCTCAGCGTAACATCCTCTTTCACCATATACAAAAAAAAAATCCTAACTTTACTGTTGTCTTATTTTTTAACTCAAAAAAGTGATTTTTTTCCAAAGAAATTGCACTTGAAAGACCGCTGCACAAATACCGTGTGACAAAAAGTATTGCAACGATCGCCATTTTATTCTCTAGGGTGTTCAAAAAAGATATAATGTTTGGGGGTTCTAAGTAATTTTTAAGCAAAAAAATGGTTTTAACTTTGTTGTAGAAATTTAGGATGTGTATTATGTATTGTCACAGTGTCTCCCAGTGTCGGTTTAATGATATTCTCTGTGTACAGTGAATATGGCTTTAACCGATATTGAGGAAAGGCCATTTACAATGGAAACCTTCCATTATTTGGTAAGCACACGCCACCCACCCGATCATCCCGGCTGGCAGGCGCCCTGAGCGGTTAACGCTGGAGCAAACGCTGGTCCGGATCTTTGAGGTGCAATGCACGTTCTGTGGCGCGGGTGTATTACCGTCAATCGGGGGGCCCCTGTATTATGTACATATTGATCTGCTTGGCGGCGGTTTACTTGCGGTATGGAATTAGTATTGCCTTTTATGTAAGGATAATGATCTGTAAGCTTTCTGTGGCATCTGATCAATGTGACAGAAATCTACAGCTATATTCCTTTGTGCATAATTTACCCTTTAATGGAACAGTAGCATAATCGCTATGGAGTATAGTTCATAGAGCTGTATTTGATAGCGTTTCGTTGTAATGGCAGTTTTGCATGTATGACATTCTGTTTGGAGGGCCTCTGTGAGATAACACGTTGATTTTGTGAAGGCCATGTGTCCACATGGCTTTCATTGTTTATCTGGAGACAGCTGTTTCTCATACAGGCTGACCAAACCCCCCATGCTCCTGGCCTTAAGTGGTTAAACTAATTTACAACAACAGGTCTCGTTCCCGCGCCCAACAAGAGTAACTGCAAGGGGTAACAGTGTTCTGGCACCGCCAACACCCAAGACCCAATTTTTCAGCACCTGTTTGACTGGAGCATGTCATCACAGCCTGTAAAATAATTTACAACAGCGGGGCCCGCACCAAAATTAAAAAAAAAAAAATTGTGTAGGGTTCCCACCAAAGTCTGTAACAGACGCTTCAGGTCTGGTATGCCTTTTAAGGGGAACCCCGCCCAAAATAAAAAAATGCGTAGCCCCCCCAAGTCCATACGAGGCCTTTTAGGTCTGGTATGGATTTTAAGGGGAACCCCGTGCCAAAATTAAAAAAAAAATTGCTTAGTGGTCCCCCCCCCAAAGTCCATACCAGGCCCTTCAGGTCTGGTATGGATTTTAAGGGGAACCCCACGCCAAAATGTAAAAAAGAATTGCGTAGGGGTCCCCCCCAAAGTCCGTACCAGGCCCTTCAAGTCTGGTATGGATGTTAAGGTGAACCCCGTGCCAAAATTTCAAAGAAAAAATTTGCGTAGGGGTACCCCCCAAAGTCCGTACCAGGCCCCTCAGGTCTGGTATGGATTTTAAGGGGAACCCCGCGCCAAAATAAAAAAAATTGCGTAGGGGTCCCCCCCAAAGTCCGTACAAGGCTCTGCAGGTCTGGTATGGATTTTAGGGGGAACCCCGCTCCAAATTTGAAAAAAATGACATGGGGTCCCCCAAAATCCAAACCAGACCCTTATCCAAGCACTCAGCCCTGGCATGGCAGGAGGGGGTGGGGACAAGCGAGCACCCCCCCCCCGAACCATACCAGGCCACATTCCCTCAATATGGGGAGAATGCTTTGAGGTCGCCCCCAAAGCACCTTGTCCCCATGTTGATGGGGAGAAGGGCGTCATCCTCACAACCCTGACCAGTGGTTGTGGGGGTCTGCGGGCAGGGGGCTTATCACAATCTGGAAGCCTCCTTTAATAAGGGGGCCCCCAGATCCCGACCCCCATGTGAATAGGTATGGGGTACATTGTACCCTTACCCATTCACCAAAAAAGGAGTGTAGTGGTAAAAAGAAACAAGAGGCAGTTTTTGACAAATGTATTGTGTAAAATAGCTATTCTTCTTTCTTCCTCCATCTTCTCCTGCCCGGTCCTTCTTCTGGTCTTCTGCTTCTTCTTTTAGTTTTCTTCCTTCTTCTCTCCTTGCTGCTGCAGCCCTGCCCCTGCGTGTCTCCCAGAATGGGTGGTCTTAATAATGACACTTCTTTTATAAGAAGGGACGGGGCCACCCAGGGCCATACCCAAGTGAATCCGTCCCCTTCTGACATCATGCACTGTCAGAGGGGGCCGGTCACCCATTTACATCACCGGGTGGCCCCGTCCCTTCTTATAAAAGAACTGTCATTATGAAGACCGCTCATTCTGGGAGACGCGCAGGAGAGGCCGGGCTGCAGAATCAACGGGGAGAGCAGCGGCGGTGAAAGGAGAAGGAAGAAGAAGATGAAGATTGAAGATGAAGAGAGACAGCAAGAACACTGAAAGAAGAAGCAGAAGAAGGACCGGGGCAGGAGAAGATGGAGGAAGACTGGAGGAAGAAAGAAGAAAAGAGCTATTTTACACAATAAAGGACTTGTCAAAAACAGCCTCATGTCTTTTGTACCACTACCCTCCTTTTTTGATGAATGGGTAGGGGTACAATGTACCCCATACCTATTATTAAAGGGGGCTTCCAGATTCCAATAAGCCCCCCTCCCCCAAAGCACCCATACTCCCCATGTTGAGGGCATGTAGCCTGGTACGGTTCATCCATCCTAATCGGCCAGGGCTGCATGCTCGGATAAGGGTCTGGCTTGGATTTCAGGGGGATCCCCACGTCATTTTTTTTTTACAATTTGGCACGGCATTCCCCTTAATATCCAAACCAGACCCAAAGAGATTTTTTGTATATTGCCGGGAACAGGCAATACATTACAGCCACAATTTTAAATGACAATTTTTCCTATGAAAATGCCATTTTTCTATGGCTATGTTCTACACCTCATAGAGATGTGCCCTTTTACACATAGACTAAGGCCCCCTGCAGGCACAATATTCAAAGGAATTTTTCATTTTTTTTCACTTTAAGCATTATTAAAATCACTGCTCCTGAAAAAAATGATTGATTTAAAACCTTTTTTTTCATTGATACATGTCCCCTAGGGCAGGACTCGGGCCCCCATACACTTTTTAGGGGAATAACATTGCATATCAGCCTTTAAAATGAGCACCTTTGATTTTTCACGTTCGGGTCCCATGGACTTTAATGGTGTTCGAATGTTCGTTAAAATTTTTTGTCTGTTAGCATGTTCTGGTGCAAACTGAATGGGGGGGGGGGGGGGGGGACATTACATAAC
>BLSH010376760.1:41676-56523 GCA_018402905.1 Glandirana rugosa
GGATGGGTGTTTGGCTCATCCCCAATTTCCATACATTAAAGCCTTCCTAGCTAAATACATGCCTGCATCTTTTGAACTAGAGAGAGGCCACTTCCTGTAAATTAAATTGGACATATCCCTTCAAAGGTAAGGTATTTCACAAATGTAATAACTGCTTAGTGTTTGGTGTAGGAAGGTGTACTAATGGGGGATTTTTTGAAAATCCCAGAGTTCTGCTTTACATGTATCTAGAACAAGTAGTATAGGACATAATGCTAAACATAAACAGCACAGGCATGCTCTAAGCAGAGATAATACCAAAAGAATTGGTAATATTTCCCTATTCCAAGGTTTCAAACAAATAATTGTGTACACACTCTATTAGATCAATTATGATTTGTCCCAGATGATAATATCAGGCTTCAATACTACAAATACTCCAAAACACAGAAGGTGAAGAGGAATACGGCAGTCCAACCCCATTTGTCTGCCAGGTAGTACTCATAGCGATAAAATATGGATGATCATAATACTCAGAAGCAATTCACTGATATAATGGAGTCTGGTATTCTCACTCATGCTGAGCACATGCTGGATGATACCTCCATAGTGCAAAGCATGAGGATACAGATGTACATATAAGTACGAGACATCCTTAAAATACTCCTAAAAGCAGCAAGCAGATAGCATATGCATAGATGCAATTACATATAGTAGTTGGTCAGGTTGAAAACAAACAAATGTATACAACTATACCCACAGTTAATCCAGAGGAGGTTAAAAGAAAAATCCTTAACGCATGGTCCAATTTGCATGTGGCCCTCACATCTCTCCTCCAGCTGCCGCACCCCCCCCACCCCCACCCATACACCCACCCACCCATCCACCCATCCACCCATCTCTACCCCTACCTTGTCTCAGCAGTCAGCAGCAGATAGGAGAAATTAACTCCTCTACCCGATCCTATGCCTCTGTGTGCAACCAAAGCACCCCCTTGTCTCCTCCTCCCCTGGTCTCAACATTCAGCAGACTCTGGCAACTAATTCCAACCCTCCTATGGTCCTTCTCCAGCCCCTTTTTGCTTTCCAACTCTGCCTCCAGTTTATTCCCAGAAGCAGCACAAGTTAAGGGGGTGCATTGTGATGTAAGGGAGAGTGGGTGACTCTTGACTTCTGGTGATGGGGGGGGGGGTCTTGACACCTGATGTAAGAGGGGGCGGGGTGCTCTTGACATCCAGTCTTACAGATACAACCTGCCCTTTGAGGGCAACCATAATGCTGATGCAGCAAGTGATAAAATTCAGTTTGACACCCCTGCCCTAAGGCAAATAGGCATTTACTTTATCAGCAATCTCTTGTGACATCATTTGTAAATGTTAATAGGCAATTATATTCTGTGCATTCAAAAGTGTATATATATATTTTCTGAAACAATTGATCTGGCTGGAACTAGTTCATGATGGAGTCTATTCCACATTTCTACAGCTCTTATTGTGAAGAAGCCTTTCTCTAGTTAAATGTTAAACCCCCTTCATCCAGTCACAAAGAATGGCCCCTGGGCCTTTTCAATATTATTAAAGTAAATAACTTTGCACCATAATTACAATATAGACCATTTAAGTATTTATACATGGTAATCATACATTCTTTAAATGCCTCTTCTTAAGGTAGAATAAATTTGGTTTGGCTCCTCTTAGCCAAGCTGCTCTGTGCCTCTTATCAATTTAGCTGTCCTTCTGTGCATTTTATCCTGCTCCTTAGGCATGTGCAGAATGGAAAAAATTGATTTGTTTTGTTTCGGATGGTATCGTTATACTACTCATTTTGTTTCATTGATTTGTTTTGGAATTCGTCTCATTTATGTTAAATTTAGTTTTGTTTATTAACCACTTCAATACCGGGCTATAGTCAAATGAAGTCCACAGATGGGATCTCCCATTTTGAGTGGACGTCATATAACCTCCTTGGTATTTCACCAGGGGCCCGCACCACGGTGATCGGGGATCAGCTGTGTCCTCGGGACACAGCCCATTCCCGATCAGGGTAAAGAGCCAATAAAATCGGTCTCTACCACATGACCAGCTGTGTCCCATCATAGCTGGTCACTATGGAGATCCATGCTCCCGCCACTCATGTGCCCCCAGGGGTGCACAGCGCAGTGATCAGGGTCAAGGCTTGTCCCTTGGACAAAGCCCAGCCCCGATCAGGGTAAAGAGCCAATGAAGTGTCCAATCACAGCTGGTCACATAATGTAAACAAACCGCGGTAACGAGCTGTTACCGGGTTCTCCTCCAGTCCTCACACATCCATCGTGTGTGAGAAGGAGATTGAAGTAACAGCTCTTTACCGCTTAGTGCACACACCAAGCACACTGATCCCACAGTAATAAAGAGGACCTGTCACCACCCCATCAAATTTCCTGTCACAGCCCATCAAAACACCTGTCACCTGCCCATCAAAGTACCCAAGTGCCTGTCACCAGCCCATCAGAGTACCCGAGTACCTGTCACCAGCCCATCAGAGTACCAAAGTACCTGGCACCTGCTCATCAGATTAGCTGAGTACCTATCACCAGGCCATCAGAGTAGCCGAGTACCTGTGACCAGCCCATCAGAGTACCCAAGTATCTGCCACCAGCCCATCAGAGCACCCAAGTCCCCGAATACCTGTCGCCAGCCCATCTGAGTACCTGAGTACCTGTCAACAGCCCATTTGAGTACCTGTCGCCAGCCCATCTGAGTACCCAAGTACCTGTCACCAGCCCATCAAAGTACCAGAGTATCTGTCACCAGCTCATCAAGTACCTGTCACCAGCCCATCAGAGTAGCTGAATACCTGTCGCCAGCCCATCTGAGTACCCGAGTACCTGTCACCAGCTCATCTGAGTACCCAAGTACCTATCACCAGCCCAACAGAGTACCCGAGTACCTGTCACCAGCCCATCTAAGTACCCAAGTACCTCTCGCCAGCCCATCAAAGTACCCGAGTACATGTCACCAGCCCATCAAAGTACCCGAGCACCTGTCACCAGACCATCAGAGTACCCAAGTACCTGTCACCAGCCCATCTGAGCACCTGGATACCTGTCACTAGCCCATCAAAGCACCTCAGTACCTTTAACTATCCCATCAGAGTACCCGAGTACCTGTCACCAGCCCATCAGAGTTCATGTCACCAGCCCACCTGAGTACCCAAGCACCTGTCACCAGCAGATCAGAGTACCTGTCATCAGCCCATCAGAGTAGCCGAGTACCTGTCACCAGCCCATCAGAGTACCCAAGTACTTGTCACCAGCCCATAAAAGTACCCAAGTACCTGTTACCAGTCCATCTGAGTACCCGAGTACCTGTCACCAGCCCATGATAATACCCGAGTATCTATCTGCAGCCCATCAGAGTACTTGAATACCTATCTGCAGCCCGTCAGATTACCCAAGCAACTGTCTGAAGCACATCAGAGTACCTGAGTACCTATCTGCAGCCCATCAGAGTACCCAAGTACCTGTCTCCATCCCATCAGAGTACCCGAGTACCTATCTGCAGCCCGTCAGAATACTGAGTACCTATCTGCAGCTCATGGCTCATAGAATATACCTTGGGGTGTTTGCTTTCCAAAATAGGGACATTTTGTGGGTAATTCCACTATACTGGTGCTCCAGGACCTTTAAAAGTGTGATAGGTAGGAATTAAATTAGATGTGTAATTTATGCTCCTAGAACGCCTGGAGGTACTACTTCAATTTTGGACCTCTCTATGTGGTCAGGCTGTGTAAAAGTCTCACACATGTGGTATAGCCATACTCAGGATGAGTAGTAGAATGTATTTTGGGGGGTAATTTTTGCTATGTGCATGCTTTGTGTTAGAAACATCTTATAAATTGACCACTTTGTGTAAAAATAAAAGCATTTTAATTTTCTTTACATGTTTTTCAAAGACTTGTGCAAAAAAATGAACCATTCAAAAGACTCATAATGTCTCATAGAATATATGTTGGGGTGTTTGCTTTCCAAAATGGGGTCATTTTGTGGGTAATTACATTGTTCTGGTGCTCCAGGGCCTTCAAAACTGTAATGGGTCTTTAGGAAATTTTATGTGTAATTCATGCTCCTAGAACGCTTGACAGTGCTCCCTACGTGTTGGGCCTCTCTATGTGGCCAAGCTGTGTAAAAGTCTAACACATGTGGTATTGCCATACTCGGGACGAGTAGCAGAATGTATTTTGGGGGGTAATTTTTGTTATGTACATGCTTTGTGTTAGAAATATCTTATACATTTACCACTTTATGTAAAAATAAAAGAGTTTTCATTTTTTCCACGTTTTTCGAAGACTTGTGAAAAAAAAATGAACCAATCAAAAGATTCATAATGCCTCATAGAATATACATTGGGGTGTTTGCTTTCCAAAATGGGGTCATTTTGTGGGTAATTCCACTGTCCTCGTGCTCCAGGGCCTTCAAAATTGTAATAGGTCTTTAGGAAAATTTATGTGTAATTTATGTGCCTAGAACGCTTGACGGTGCTCCTTGCATGTTGGACCCCTCTATGTGGCCAGGCTGTGTAAAAGTCTCACACATGTGGTATCACCATACTCAGGATGAGTATCAGAATAAATTTTGGGGTTAATGTTTGCTATGTACATGCTATCTATTAGAAATATCTTATAAATTGACCACTTTGTGTAAAAATAAGTGTTTTCATTTTCTTTCAACGTTTTTCCAAGACTTGTGAAAAAAAATTAAACATTCAAAAGACTCATAATGCCTCATAGAATATACATTGGGGTGTTTTCTTTCCAAAATTGGGTCATTTTGTGGGCAACTCCATTGTCCTGGTGCTCCAGGGCCTTCAAAAGCGTAATAGGTTATTAGGAAATTAGATGTGAAATTTCTGCTCCTAGAACGCCTGAGGGTGCTCCCTGCATGTTGGACCTCTCTATGTGGCCAGACTGTAAAAAGTCTCACACATGTGGTATTGCCATACTCGGGGCAAGTAGCAGAATGTATTTTGGGGTGTAACTGGAAGTTATGACAATTTTGTGTAAAAAATAATAATAATAATAATAATAATAATAATAATAATTTCTTAATTTTCCCAAGAATTGTGGGAAAAAATACAACTTCAAAAAACTCGCCATGCCTCATACTAAATACCTTGGAATGTCACATTTTCAAAAGGGGTCCTTTGGGGGGTATTTGTACTTAACAAAACCGCCCCACCACAGACAGTGGAACAAAAAGACGGTCAACTGAGTGACAATCTACAGGGTCAGTGAATACAAAAAATGTTTTATTGTTAACATAATACAAAAATAATCGCACCTCTTGAAGGGCTTCATAAAAGAAGGGTCTACATGGCCCTGAATCATCCAATTGACCGTCTTTTTGTTCCACTGTCTGTGGTGGGGCGGTTTTGTTATAACAGTGGTGAGGTCAGAGTGACACTGCAATATGGCCCATACAGGTGACACTAGAATACTGCAGTAGGACACCGGTACTATCCCCCAACCCCTTTTTTCCCCCTTTTTTTCGTTGTTGGGTATTTGTACTTCCCTGACATTTCAAGGCCTCAAGAAATGAGATAGGCCGTCAGTTCATCAGTTGTGATTCATTTTCAATGATTGGCTTGTAGACTATATAACTTTCACACAGACCAAATAATATACACTTATTTGTGTTATTGTTACCAAAGATATGTATCAGTATAGGTTTTGGCCCAAATTTATGAGCAAAAATTACTTATGTGCAAAATTGTATCATAGAAACTAAAAAAGGTGTTTTATTTTTCAAAATGTTCGCTCTTTTTTCACTTGTGTTGCAAAAAAATAAAAAACCCAGAGGTGATTAAATACCACTAAAAGAAATCTCTATTTCTTTTATTAAAACTGCAGATATCAAATACCACTAAAAGGGGGGCGTGGCTGAGTGTGCGGTCAAGATGGCCGCTTAACCTAGGAGCTGCGGCACATCGGGGGAGAAAAAAGCTTCCACAAGTGAGCAAAACCCACAATGGGCAAAATAGGACGTCAACTTCCCTTCACAAATACCCCCCACACTCAACAGAGCCGTAATCTACCGGATCTATTTCGTTCCCAGCCAGCTACTTCGTCCTCTGCCTCTTCTCCACGATCAGCCTCTCTAAACATGGCTTCCGCAAGGAAACACGTGGAGACTCCAAACAGCTTGGCAACCTCTTCGGATCATGACACACTCCTCTCCCTCATCCAACAAATGCCCAAGATGTCGGACCTTCAATCAATAGCCTCCGACATTAAAGGAGCTCTTTCCGATGTGGTTACGGATCTGAAAGATGAGATACGAGGAATTTCCGATCGTTTGGAAGAAGTGGAAAGAGCTACCAACTGCCACGTGGAAGATATTCGGGAGCTCCAAACACATAGCACCTGCTTCCAGCACCACCTGATCGAGATGCAAAGAAGGTTAGAGGACCTTGATAACCGAGGCAGAAGACGGAATCTAAGAATAAGAGGTATCCCAGAATCGGTCGAACACGACCAAATTCCTCTAGCACTTCAATCGCTCTTTAACAACCTCACTGAAAGGGCCGCACTTCCATCAATACTAAGGGCCTGAACACCCCCGAAAAAAGGTCTCTGACTCTTGGTGGAATTAAAAAACATAAAGCCCAAGTTGCTTTCTTACAAGAGACCCACTTCTTAAACTCAAAACCACCCAAACTAATGAATAAATACTACACTTCCACCTTCCTAGCTTCTAACAATAAAACTAAAACCAAGGGAGTGGCAATTCTCATACACAAAAACATACTCTTTATAATTAAGGACCAACTTGCTGATCCCGAAGGCCGTTACCTCTTCCTCAAAGGTATGATACACTCCAAACCTATAACGTTTGTTAATCTTTATGCTCCCAACACCCACCAGGTTACCTTTTTTCGACAAACTCTTGACATGCTCATCCCGTTTTATGAAGGCATGGTCATTCTGGGAGGTGATCTAAATATCCCCCTCAATCCCCAACTCGATTCCTCCTCAGGCTCCTCATCTATCCCCTACAAAGCTTTGAAACAGATCAAAAACCAACTTAACTTACTCTCACTTCATGACTCCTGGAGGACCCTACATCCAGACACAAAAGACTTTACATTCTACTCACCCCCTCATGCAAAATACTCACGTATTAATTATTTATTATTTTATTAATCTCGCAAAAAGACTTAAAATATCTCCATTCAGCTACTATTGAATTGATGCTGATTTCAGATCACCACCCTATATCAATATCCTTAAAACTACCTACCCACGAAGTTACCCAAAAATCTTGGTGTCTTGACCCTTTTCTTTTATCTGACCCATCCATATTTACCCAAATTAAAAACACACTTAAGGATTATTTTGATACAAACGACAACTCAGACACCTCAGCATTGAACGTTTGGCTAGCGCATAAATGCGTTATCAGAGGTCATTTTATATCCCTTCTGGCACAAAAGAAAAACAGGCCAAAATTTATGCTCTTTCCACCCAAATTAGATTACTCGAAAACGCACATAAACAATCCAAAGCAGCTAAAACATATAACCATTTAGTTCAAGCCAGAAAAGAACTATTAGATGAAATAGGCAAATAAATAAGACGTAACTATACTTTATCATCTAAATTCTTTTATGAGCATGCAAACAAAAGCGGCAAACTTTTAGCCAGATTGTTGCAAGGGAAAAGAGCCCAAAATAAAATATCCCAGATCCTCAACCGCAAAGGTGTTAAACTAACACGTACTGTAGACATAGCTAAAACTTTCGTACATTACTATTCTAAACTCTACAATCTCCCATCTCAGGCCCAATCTATCCCTCAAAGACATGATCGCAAACAGAAAATAACAGATTTCCTGTCCTCATTACACCTCCCCAGACTGTCAGAAGCGGACATAGAATCCCTTGAAAAACCTATCACATCACAAGAATTAACCACCGCACTTCACTCATCCAAACCCAGCAAAAGCCCAGGCCCCGACGATCTCCCCAATATCTACTACAAGACCTTCCCTGATATTCTGACCAATCACTTCTTGAAAGCCTTTAACTCTTTAGCTCAAAGCCCAAACCCTCCTACTGATCTCCTAGAAGCCCATATAACAATCATACCTAAACCCCATAAAGAAACACACAGGTCACTAATTATAGGCCTATTTCATTATTAAACTCAGACATCAAACTGTTCACCAAAATTTTAGCTAACAGACTACTTCCGTATATACCTAACCTTGTATCCCCTGATCAAGCTGGGTTTGTCCCCGGACGCGAAACACGCGACAACACGATTAAAGCTATTAATATCAACTACTGGATGCATAAAACAGGAACTGAGCTTTTCTTTTTGTCAACGGATGCGGAGAAGGCGTTTGACAGAGTGGCCTGGGATTATATGGAAGCTGTCCATCAAAACCTGGGAATAGGAGACTTTATGCTGGGTTGTATCCTAAGCTTGTACTCATGCCCCCAGGCTAGAGTGAAAGTAAACGGCCACCTGTCAGACGCCTTCCCCATCCGTAATGGTACAAGACAGGGATGTCCCTTATCCCCGCTAGTCTTTATCCTTACAATTGACCCCCTCCTCCGCAAAATACAAGCAAACCCAGACATATCGGGAATTCCCGTTAAAGACCATATGCTGGGGCGTGGCCACGACATGGAACTGTGAGGACGTCTTTTTATGAGCTCCTCCGGAGATCGTTATATTAACTCCATTAGCACCGATTTTCACTGAGTCTTTGACTACGGGAATGATGGGGAAGAGGACGGGATGATCACAATCACTCAAGAGCTCTGCCGCGGGCTCCGTTAAGCGATTTCTAGCTTCCGACCTCGAGGATCCGCTGGACGCGGGAGAGCTAGGCCGCTCGCAGCAGGGCGCGGGCTCCGCCCCCGCCAAAAGCATTCATCGAGACACAGCTCCCCGGCCTTCTCGTGCGGCTCGTGTAGAGCCGAGGGCTCTCAAAGTCACTCCGAGGTCGCAGCACTGGTGAGCGGACTCCCTACCAAACTAGAATTGGCCTCCATGCTCCATAGCCTGGAGCGCGCCATTAAGAAGGAGGTATCCGCCGTCCGCTCTGACCTGACTCAAGTGCTTGGCAGGGTAGAGGAATCCGAACAACGCCTAGACTCCCACACCGCTGCGATACGAGAATTACAGGCTAACAGCAGACGCCTGGCCCCCTCTCACAGGATGGCTCTGTATAAGTTGGAGGACCAGGAGAACAGATGCCGTAGGAACAACATAAGGATCCGAGGTCTCCGGAAGCTACCGGAGATGGAGACCTGTTACCATCGGTTCGAGGCATCTTTAATCAACTACTGGGCAACGCGGCTGACCATCCACTCAAACTAGACAGAGTGCACAGGGCCCTCCGTCCTCGCAATGCGGCTCCATCGGCGGTAGCCAGGGATGTAACCTGCCGTGTCCATTATTACGAAGAAAAGGAGCTCATCATGCGGAAGGCGAGGGAAGCCTCGTCCCTGGATTTTGATGGAGCTGTGCTCTCTTTCTACCCGGACTTGGCCAAAGAAACGCTAGATCGTCGCAGGGCCCTGCTGCCTCTACTTGAGAAACTGGGTGGCAACTCGATCCAATACCGCTGGGGATTTCCAGCCTGTCTCATTGCCTCCAGGGAAGGCCGCACCGCGACCCTTCGCTTTCCAGAAGACCTGGAAACGTTTTGCATGGATCTCAACATCACACCCCCGGAGCTCCCTGGTTGGCAAGAGGACATCCCGCTGACCGAAACCACAGTGGAACCCCAGTGGCACAAGGTTCCAAGCAGCCGTCGTTCTAACACTCCGGGATCCGCCCGTAAACACTGATTTGTGGTCCCCCTGATCCTCCTGCTCTACAGTTCAATGGTTCTCCATGAGTCACGTTTGGATGGGTATGTTTAAACCTCCTTTGGCGTTCGGCTGGCATTCGGGCTAACATTCTGAATCGCGGCTCTGCATTCAAGTTTATGCTTTACCCCTGGTTTACTCTAACTTTCTCCCCCCATAACTATAACTGTATTTGGCTCTCCTGACAATGTAGGCCTCGCCTCGGCCCTGGCTAGGGGCGCCCGGCTTTACATACCCAGGCCTGGTAACATTCCTGGTCTAATAACGAAGGTACAGGGGGCCCAACCATGTGTGGTATTCCACAAGAAGTTTCTTCTTTTTTTTTTCTCTGTTTGTTATATTTTTCTTTGAGATCGTCTGGTTTATAGGGTATATTTGGTCTATGCTATGTTATGTTTCGTGACTTAATGCACTGTATACGGGTGTCGCCCTCCCGGGGTGGTGGGGGTGCCTTGGGTACCGTCTGGGGGCTTGGGGCGGGGGTCGGGGGTGGGCTATGCCTGCCGTTGTCCTTGCGCGTGCTTCGGGGCCTCTCCATGGGTGGCCGCTGCACCCGCGCTGGTGGCTGTGGCTCTGGAGCGCTGGTGGGTCGGCGCGCCCGGCTTGTCTGTGCTTTGGCCTTTCGGACGGCTCGGGGTGTCTTGGCCGCGGGGGGGCGACCAGTGGTGAGCTGTATCTGTTTGTGACGGCGACGGGGGGCCCGTGGGTCTCGTCGGGCCGGTGGCCCACGGCGATAGAGACGGTGCCAACGGGGCGCATAGCGACAGTACGGCTTATGGGGCCGCTGCTCTGCCCGGGACACACGCGCCCCCTAGAGCCGATCTTGTATACTAGCTTAACCTTATGTGACAAATGTCATAATGACAAGGTGCAGTGGCACAGATCTCGGGGGGGCTCATTCTCGTTCTCCACCCCCTTATGACAGAGGCGCCCGGGACAGGAGCCCCTCACCTTTTGGGGGACCGGTCGCCTCACGGGCGGAGGGGACGCTGCGGCCGCGTGGCGGGCTGGCGGGTGTCACCCTGGCTGGGGGTGCTCGCTGCTTGGCCGCGCGGGGGCTGCGCCTCCACGCTGTGCACGGCATTGAGGTGCGTGCTAGGAATTGTCCTCATCTATGCTCCTTTTGTTATTCTTTATGCAGTATTAATGATTATTTCTTTGTTTTCTCTCCCCCCTTTTCACAATCTCTCCCTTGCCTTTTCCTCCCCTCTCCTCCCTCTCCTCCCGCATGACCGAGGCTGGGCCTTACGTGGAACTGACAGGTATGGAGGGTCTTCCTGTGACAACTATGGCGACAGTTAACCTCATCTCACTTAACACTAGGGGTCTGCATGCATCAGGTAAGAGGCACAATTTATTTAGAGAACTAAAACGAATGCATTGTGACATTGCATTCATCCAAGAGACCCATCTGACACACACTACCACAACCAAATTATATTCCACAGATTTCCCTAACTGGTACTATGCCCTTTCTGATGTACGGAAGGCGAAGGGCGTTGCCATTGGTGTGCACAGGGGGACCCCTTTAAGTGTGAATCGCAGTTGGCGGATTTGGAGGGGAGATATTTGTTCGTGAGGGGTACTCTGGGGGGCACTAAATGTACTTTGGCTAATATCTATGCACCCAACCAGGACCAGGCCTCGTTTATATCATCTGCACTCCGCAAACTTTCTGATTTTGCACAGGGCTGTCTTATACTAGCCGGGGACCTCAATGTCCCATTAGAACCAGTTATCGACACCTCATGAAAGAGGTCAGCTGTCCCCCATAAGAAATTAAATTTCATTCGCAAAAAACTACATGATTGCCAATTAATGGACACTTGGAGAATCCTTAATCCAAATGGTAGGGACTTCTCCTACTACTCCTCGGTCCATAGATCCCATTCGAGAATTGATTATATTATGATCGATCATCACCATCTTGATTGGTTACGATCTTCTCGCATTGAGGTCACAACGCTTTCGGACCATGCACCTATTTGCTCCCAGCTAGTAGTCCCCTCCATCCCCCACAAATGCAATAACTGGAAACTTAATGACCATTTGCTGAGCGAGGACGTTGACATTAAGGCGGTTGAGTCTGATCTACACTCATACTTCACTGATAATTCGTCCACCGAGATATCTCCGGGCACCATTTGGGAAGCCCATAAGGCATTTATCAGGGGTAAACTAATGGCATTAGGGGCTAGGAAAAAGAAAGAAAAAATCCAACAACAACAGGCACTCGTAAATGACATAGCCCGTTTAGAACGCACACACAAGCTACTCCATTCTTCTGAGGTCCTAGAGGAACTCACTCTGAAACGTGAGGAGCTTAAAACCCTTTACCACTTAGACCACAAACGCACACAAAAATTTCATGCACAGCAACATTACGAATGGGGGGACAAGCCTAGTAGACAGTTGGCCAGATATCTACAGAAGAGGAAATCGGCGACTTTCATATCTCAAATTAAAACCACAGCGGATCGGCTAGTATATGAGACATCAGAGATAGCCAGGGAATTTCGCACTTTTTATCAAAAGCTTTATCATGTACGTGATGCGGAAAGTGACCCGAGCCGGGGCACTCAAATACAGGCATATCTTACTCATGCTTACCTCCCCAGATTACCTGACGCCCTTCTGGCTTCTCTTGAGGCTGACATTACTGTAGACGAACTGAAGGGAGCGTTGAAGACCATGGTGAAGGGCAAGGCGCCAGGGCCGGACGGTTTTACCGTTACGTACTATCGCACTTTCCAAAACAGCTTACTTCCTCACCTAGCTATTTACACTAGATCCTTCGCCGAAGGAGGCGTCCCGAGGGCAGAGACTCTACATGCCCATATCACGGACTTACCCAAACAGGGGAAAGACCCTAGCCTATGCGGCAGTTATAGGCCAATATCGTTGTTAAACATTGATGCTAAAATCTATGCCAAAGCCCTAGCTAACCGTCTCCTCCCCCTCGTTCCCCAATGGGTATCCAGTGAACAAACCGGGTTCATACCCGGGAGGGAAGCACGAGATAACGCCCTCCGTACCCTCTCCTTGATGGCCCACGCCCGGGCGGTCTCCCAGCCCACCCTGTTACTCTCCACCGACGCCGAAAAAGCGTTTGACAGGGTGGACTGGGAGTACCTAATGGCCACTCTTGCACATCTAGGGATACAGTCGAAAATGTTAAATATGATTAAAGCCCTTTACAGCTCCCCAACCACACAAATACGCATCAATGGCAATCTTAGTGAACCCTTTAATCTATTTAATGGCACTAGACAGGGGTGCCCTCTATCCCCCATTTTATTTGCCCTATCCCTTGAACCCCTATTAGCAACCATACGGCTTAATCCCAACATCCACGGTATACCCATTAACAAATTTGAACACAAATACGCTGCCTACGCAGATGATATACTATTTTATATCCAACAACCCACGGTTTCCCTTCCCAATTTACTCCGGTCCATGGAATCCTTTGGATCCATCTCCAATTTTCAAATCAACTTATCCAAATCGGAAATACTTAACATATCGGTCCCAAGAAAAATAGCTGACACCTTGAAGCCCTCCCTTCCCTTTACTTGGCAATCAAGATCTTTGAAATACCTTGGGATACATCTAACCCCATCTATAGCGGATTTATTCTTGGCAAATTTTATCCCCCTCTTAAATTCAATTAAACAGGACCTAAGCAGATGGAATCACTTGGCCTGCTCCTGGTTGGGTAGGATCAATGTAGTGAAGATGAATGTGCTTCCCAGGGTGCTCTTCATGATGCAGATGATCCCATATAAAATCCCCCCAGGCTTCTTTTCTTTATTAACCTCGGTTATCCTACGTTTCATCTGGGGAGGGAAACGTCCACGCATAGCTAAAAAAATCCTCTATAGAGACAAACACTCAGGGGGTCTCGCCCTGCCAGATTTCAAAAAATATCACCAGGTGATACTATTACAGAGAATATCTGACTGGAAACATCACACAGAGTCCAAATTATGGGTCCAACTGGAACGTGATCTAGGCCATGCTGATCTCTTTTCACAAATCTGGATACCAAAGGCGCATAGAGCACTGTCCTCACAAGTGTCCCCCCTGACCCGTTCCACACTGGATGCATGGGACTCTCTTCACAAAGTGAATGGGTGGCACTACAACTCACCGCTATTACCGTTGACGGGCCACACATTCTTCGCTCCGGGCCAAATAGACCCACAGTTTCGCTCATGGCTACCTGAACCTAAGGCTCTACTACACCATGTGATTGTTAGGGGCGATATTGCTCCCTTAGAATCTCTCTCACGATCCCCCACACCAACTTTTATGGATCGGTGGAAATTTCTTCAATTGTCAAGATTTGTTAAGTCATTACAGAAACCCTTGCGCTCTTTGTCTGAACTAAACCCGATAGAGGAAATATTGGCGCTAGACCAACCACCAAATAACACCATTTCCCTCTTCTACAAAGCCCTGCAGGAACTAGGTGGTCACAAGCCGCCCTACTTCTTGAAAGCATGGGAAACGGACCTGCAGCAGCCTCTTTCGGATCATCAACGATCTAAGATCTTACAACTTACTCATGTTTCATCCATGGCATCCAAGGTAGCTGAGGTCAACTTCAAAATACTGGCCAGGTGGCATCTAACCCCCTCCACCCTTCACAGAATATTTCCGGAATCTTCAGCCCTGTGTTGGAGGGGTTGTGGCGAGATTGCCACGCACGGCCACATCTGGTGAACCTACGGTACCTACTTTGTACTCATTCAACATTCTAGAATCTAGCAACTACTAGGCTTTCTCCGACGACGTCCAGGCAAAGGGTACGAAAGTTCTTCATCCCGCCGAACACTGGTGGATCAAGGACGTCCCGAAACATCTTCTCCCTTTACCACAATAAACCACCAACCAGATCGCGGTTATAAAGGAGATAGCCCAAATCAAGTCTGTTTCTCGCGTTCCCAAAGACATTACTGAATTGTTTAGAACTGTTAACTTCTTTAAAGGTGGCTAGGTATTTT
>BLSH010376760.1:56533-78460 GCA_018402905.1 Glandirana rugosa
TTCTCACCGGTAATCCATGAGGGTCAGGTGGGACAGTTTGCGAAAAAGCCGCAGCCACCTCTCATTGTCCCACCCGACCCTCTGGCGGGCCCGCACCCGGTAGTTCCTCTCCCATGCCTCCCGCAATAGAGACAGAGAATATGTGTAGACTTTAGCCCCCAATAAGAAATAACCCACCCTCTCCTTGATGGCCCACGCCCGGGTGGTCTCCCAGCCCACCCTGTTACTCTCCACTGACGCCGAAAAAGCGTTCGACAGGGTGGGCTGGGAGTACCTAATGGCCACTCTAGCACATCTAGGGATACAGTCAAAAATGTTAAATATGATTAAAGCCCTTTACAGCTCCCCCACCGCACAAATACGCATCAATGGCAATCTTAGTGAACCCTTTAGTCTATTTAATGGCACTAGACAGGGGTGCCCTCTATCCCCCATTTTATTTGCCCTATCCCTTGAACCCCTATTAGCAACCATACGGCTTAATCCCAACATCCACGGTATACCCATTAACAAATTTGAACACAAATACGCTGCCTACGCAGATGATATTTTATTATACATCCAACAACCCACGGTTTCCCTTCCCAATTTACTCCGGTCCCTGGAATCCTTTGGATCCATCTCTAATTTTCGAATCAACTTATCCAAATCGGAAATACTTAACATATCGGTCCCAAGAAAAATAGCGGACACCTTGAAGCCCTCCCTCCCCTTTACTTGGCAATCAAGATCTTTGAAATACCTTGGGATACATCTAACCCCATCTATAGCGGATTTATTCTCGGCGAATTTCATCCCCCTCTTAAATTCAATTAAACAGGACCTAAGCAGATGGAATCACTTGGCCTGCTCCTGGTTGGGTAGGATCAATGTAGTGAAGATGAACGTGCTTCCCAGGGTGCTCTTCATGATGCAGATGATCCCATTTAAAATCCCCCCAGGCTTCTTTTCTTTATTAACCTCGGTTATCCTACGTTTCATCTGGGGAGGGAAACGTCCACGCATAGCTAAAAAAATCCTCTATAGAGACAAACACTCAGGGGGTCTCGCCCTGCCAGATTTAAAAAAATATCACCAGGCGATACTATTACAGAGAATATCTGACTGGAAACATCACGCAGAGTCCAAATTATGGGTCCAACTGGAACATGATCTAGGCCATACTGATCTCTTTTCACAAATCTGGATACCAAAGGCGCATAGAGCACTGTCCTCACAAGTGTCCCCCCTGACCCGTTCCACACTGGATGCATGGGACTCTCTGCACAAAGTGAATGGGTGGCATTACAACTCACCGCTACTACCGTTGACGGGCCACACATTCTTTGCTCCGGGCCAAATAGACCCACAGTTTCGCTCTTGGCTACCTGAACCTAAGGCTCTACTACACCATGTGATTGTTGGGGGTGATATTGCTCCTTTAGAATCCCTTTCACGATCCTCCACACCAACTTTTATGGATCGGTGGAAATTTCTTCAATTGTCAAGATTTGTTAAGTCACTACAGAAACCCTTGCGCTCTTTGTCTGAACTAAACCCGCTAGACCAACCACCAAATAACACCATTTCCCTCTTCTACAAAGCCCTGCAGGAACTAGGTGGTCACAAACCGCCCTATTTCATGAAAGCATGGGAAATGGACCTGCAGCAGCCTCTTTCGGATCATCAACGATCTAAGATCTTACAACTTACTCATGTTTCATCCATGGCATCCAAGGTAGCTGAGGTCAACTTCAAATTACTGGCCAGGTGGCATCTAACCCCCTCCACCCTTCACAGAATATTTCCGGAATCTTCAGCCCTGTGTTGGAGGGGTTGTGGCGAGATTGCCACGCACGGCCACATCTGGTGGTCCTGCCCAAAGATTCAACCTTATTGGAACCTGGTTCTATATTGGATAGAGAAAATCCAAGGCTTCCCCATTAAACATGATCCCTGGGTCATTTTATTCCATTGTACAGACGAACCAGTCGGCCGATATAAGAAGCTGATG
The DNA here is from genome assembly GCA_018402905.1 of Glandirana rugosa. NCBI lineage: Eukaryota > Metazoa > Chordata > Amphibia > Anura > Ranidae > Glandirana > Glandirana rugosa. The sequence goes on from BLSH010376760.1 coordinate 58,527, forward strand.
ACTCCCCACCTCCTTAATGCCGCTAAGGCACTCATCCCACGCCATTGGAAAACAGACATCATTCCCACCATTCAACAATGGCTGGATGCGGTTGATTTCATTTATCAAATGGAAGATCTCACTTATTCCATCAGAGATAAGGCCCCTCTAGCTAACAAAATATGGGCCGGCTGGTTCGCCTTTAAATTTTCTTCTGAATACTCTACTTTGAAGTCTTAACGAGGTTTCTTACTGTTCGTCTGTTTATGGATAGACATGTGTCACACGGAGGTCCCACTGTCCTCGTCATGCATTACCACTCCCCCCCCTCCTTTTTTACCCTTTCTCCCTCCCTCTACTCCCTGTTTCTTCTATACTGTTCTTTCTCTGTTCACATTTTACTATGCTTTTGATGTCTCCTTGCATTGTTAACTGGTAAAGTTGTAGAGAAGAGTTTACGAGTCAATAACTCTGATGGCGGAGATACGCATGCTGATTAACATATGTCAGTTCATTTTACCTTGAATATGAGACATCTGAGATTTGCTCTGGCTGTATGATTACTCCATACTTTGTTATACATTGTTATGCTGTGGATATTTGTATTCCCTTTCTTTTTTATTCAATAAAAATATATTAAACTAAAGACCATATGCTCAAGATAACAGCATTCACTGACGATATTCTTTTGTTCCTGTCTAGGCCAATAACTACTATACCCAATCTACTAAATGATTTCCACACGTACGGGGAGCTCTCGAATTTTAAAATTATCCTGAATAAATCTTTTGCCCTTAATATTAATCTATCGCCCACAACTCTCCAACACTGCCAAGGTATATCCCCTTTCGCTTGCAAATCTGACTCTTTACCATATCTAGGCATCCAGCTCCCAGCTAATCTATCTAACCTCTTCCCCCTTAATTTCTCCACATTTTTACAAAGTTGCATAAAATATTTCGCTGATTGGAGTAAAGCCAATTTGTCATGGTTTGGTGGAGCGGCCTCAATGCAAATGAACACCCTCCCCAGGTTTCTATACCTTGCCCAAACAATTCCAATCGCTATTCCCAAAGCCTTTTTCAAAACCATGCGAGCCAATATCTCAAATTTCATTTGGAAAGGGAAAACTCCTAGGATTAGCCTAGCGAGACTCTCCGCCTCTAAAAAGCTAGGAGGAATAGGATTACCGGACTTTCAAAAGTATCATAAAGCTACCCTGCTAGCTAAATTGGTTGACTGGCACATTCACAACAAAGAAAAAGACTGGGTTAATATTGAACAACTGATCATAGGTCTCCCGCCCCAAAACACCGCCTGGACCCCAGACCAAATAACAGACAAAATGTTTAAAGACCACCCCTTAGTAGCTCCCCCGATTCAAATCCTTCAACAATTAGCCTGCAATGCCAAATTGGTATCTATTCCAGGTCCTTTAACACCAATAAAGAATAACCCCCGATTTCCTCCAGGCAATGACCGAGGCTTTGCCTCTTTTCCCCATCGACTAATCTCAGAGCTTATCAATTTTTTAAATCAGGAAACTTTTGGAAAATCTGAGATATTCCATCCCATGACAACTCACCCCCGATCTCCAACTGGGCCTATTTTCAGCTGAGACATTTCCTAAATGACCCCAAACTCAGATCAACTTTCACCAAACCAAGAACACCGTTTGAATCCCTATGTTGTGGACGTCCACAACGACATCTCATAGCCACGATCTCCTCCATGCTTTCCGACTATGATCCTGACTATTTATCCCCCATCATGAAAGCTTGGGACCCCCACACAAACCAGGAAATTGAACCGGACCAGTGGTCTAGCATTCTAAACACAAACCTCAAAGGCTCCACACAAGAGCACAATTACAAAGTATTAACGCACTGGTACAGGACCCCCTCCACCCTTCATAAATTCTTCCCGCAAACTCCCAACATCTGCTGGAGATGTAATACCTCCCCTGGTACTATGATACACATTTGGTGGGAATGCCCTTGCATCATGCCCTTTTGGAACAAAGTTCACAAGATCATTAAGGAAATCACCTCATATCCCATCAATTTTTCATTTCACCAATACCTTCTGCACCACTCCTCCCCCTCAGGACATTCCTACCACAAATCTTTAGCCATGCACATGACCAATGCAGCTAAAATGTGCATTCCTGCCCTATGGAAAAAAGAAAAGATTCCTACGGTCCTAAACTGGTTCACTAGACTTAACAAAACCCAAGAGATGGAGGAATTAATCGCTATTTCTGATGATAATATCACCTCCTATCACAAAATTTGGTTTAGTTGCATTGACTACAAAACCTCCCAGGAATACAAACAACTTAATTTAAATTAAGCTCCTCCCGACCCCCCTTATCTTAAATATCAGCTATCTAATTCGCAAAGGTCTACCCCCCCCCCCACCCACCACTCCCCCTCCACCCCATGTTTTCCTCTCTCTTTTCCCTCTCTCTTTCTTCCTCCCATGAGCCGATTGATATCTGATTACTTATTAACCAAGTTATATACGCAGCTAACCCATTCCCCCCTATTCACTACTTTCTTCTATTGTCCCTTTACATATAGAAACTGGACTACCCTTTCTGATGGTTTACGCAAAATATATTACTTTATAACCCCCTTTTATTCTCGGATATATTTTTTATTTGCTTAACTATCACCCCCTAACATATACTTCAACCTACATATTGCATGTTCTTCCTATTTCTTTTTTTTTTTTTTCTTTCTTCTGGGTAATCACACTGAATTGTATCCATATTTATTTCCAATCCTGTTTCCCTTTGGCCCACTGTTATGTATCTCACATAAACTGCCTTTTTACGTTATACAGTATGTAACTTGTAATCTCTGTATTTGTTATTCAATAGAATCTTATGGAACAAAAAAACAAATACCACAGAAAGCCCTATTCTTGGGGAAAAAAAGGATTTCAAATTTATTTGGGTGCAACGTTGCATGCCCGCGCAATTGTCAGTTAAAGTAATGCAATGCCGTATCGCAAAAAATTGCCTGGTCATGAAGGGAGTAAAACCTTATGGGGCTGAAGTGGTTAATTTTCCAAAAAATTCTACATTTTGGAACGCTTCGAATTAGGATCGGTTGAAAAACAATCGACCGATTCTAATTCTGTGTGAAGAATAGCTGGATGTTAAGCAGCAGGCCGGGAAGTCAAACACTGCATTCTTAACAACCAATGACTCATCAGATGTCAGCGGGCTTCCCCACTAACAGCTGAAATGTAAACAAAAGAATGCAGCAATTGAAAATGAAAGAATCCATACCAGGCCCTTCGGGTCTGATATGGATTTTAAGGAAAACCCCACACCAAAATGAAAAAATATGGATTGGGCCCCCCCCAAAATTGATGATGGATCTACATCAGGGGACATTGCTTTTTATTTTTTAATATAAGACTTGTCAAAAACTTGTTTAGTGTCTTTACTCACTTTGTACACTTTGGTGAATAAGTAGCACCCCCCCTTGTTGAGGGCATGTAGCCTAGTATGGTTCTGGAAGGGGAGCGCTCACTCATCCTTCCCCTTTCCTGACCTGCCGGGCTGCATTCTGAGATAAGGGTCTGATTTTGGGGGGAACCCACGTCATTTTTTTTTACATTTTGGCGTGAGTTTAAGTTTTTGATTACTTCCACAGATTTGTTTGAAAAATTCAAACTTACACCAGTACACACTGACTATTTATTAGAATAGTGTTTTCTAGCAAAAACTCATCAATGAGGTGTTTTATCAAACTCTTGAGTATTGTTCCAACTAGAGAAACTAAACTAACAGGTATCTAGATACTTGGTAAAGACTTTGAGACAATATTCCCTTCTAGTCTACACCTTGGAGAGCACCCCCAATTGGAAACATTGGTGATCTTAAAATGAAGTATTGTGTCTTTTTTGTGCAGTATGTGCTTGTAGTTTACATTTTAAAGAAATCATGTTATGGTCACTGCTAGCCAGAGGGTTTTTTTTTTGTCAAAGGACATTTGTAATAAGCTCTGCATTGTTTGAGATTTCCAGGTCCAGCAGAGAATCATGTCTAATTGGGGCTGCTATTAACTGTACTATAAAATTGTTTTGCAAAATGTTTATACAGTATCTCACAAAAGCGAGTACACCCCTCACATTTTTGTAAATATTTTATTATATCTTTTCATGTGACAACACTGAAGAAATTACATTTTGCTACAATGTAAAGTAGGGAGTGTACAGCTTGTATAAAAGTGTACATTTGCTGTCTCCTTAAAATAACTCAATATACAGCCATTAATGTCTAAACCTCTGGCCACAAAAGTGAGTACACCCCTAAGTGAAAATGTCCAAAATGGGCCAAATTAGCCATTTTCCCTCCCCAGTGTCATGTGACTCATTAGTGTTACAAGGTCTCAGGGGTGAATGGGGAGCAGGTGTTTTAAATTTGGTGTTATCACTCTCACTTTCTCATACTGGTCACTGGAAGTTCAACATAGCACCTCATGGCAAAAAAACTCTCTGATGATCTTAAAAAATAATTGTTTCTCTACATAAAGATGGCCTAGGCTATAAGAAGATTGCCAAGACCCTGAAACTGAGCTGCAGCACGGTGGCGAAGACCATACAGCGGTTTAACAGGACAGGTTCCACTCAGAACAGGCCTCGCCATGGTTGACCAAAGGAGCTGAGTGCACGTGCTTAGCGTCATATCCAGAGGTTGTCTTTGGGAAATAGAGTGCTGCCAGCATTGCTGTCAGTCTGTCACACTGCACACTGCATCAAATTGGTCTACATGGCTGTCATCCCAGAAGGAAGCCTCTTCTAAAGATGATGCACAGAAAAGCCCACAAACAGTTTGCTGAAGACAAGCAGACTAAGGACATGGATTACTGGAACCATGTCCTGTGGTCTGATAAGACCAAGATAAATGTATTTAGTTCAGATAGTGTCAAGCATGTGTGGCGGCAACCGGGTGAGGAATACAAAGACACGTGTGTCTTGCCTACAGTCAAGCATGGTGGTAGGAGTGTCATGGTCTAGGGCTGCTTGAGTGCTGCCAGCACTGGGGAGCTGCAGTTCATTGAGGGAACCATGAATGGCAACATGTATTGTGACATACTAAAGCAGAGCATTATCCCTCCCTTTGGAGACTGGGCCACAGGGCAGTATTTCAACACAATAACAACCCCAAACACACCTCCAAGATGACCACTGTCTTGCTAAAGAAGCTGAGGGTAAAGGTGATGGACTGGGAAAGCAAGTCTCCAGACCTAAACCCTATTGAGCATCTGCGGGGCATCCTCAAACAGAAGGTGGAGGAGCGCAAGCTCTCAAACATCCACCAGCTCTGTGATGTCCTCATGGAGAAGTGGAAGAGGACTCCAGTGGCAACCTGTGAAGCTCTGGTGAACTCCATGATCTTTAACCACTTGCCGACCGCCGATCGGAGATTGACGGCGGCAAAGTGGCTCTGTAAGGCAAAACGCCGTCACACGACGGCGGCCGCCAGATCGCGCACAGTGCGCTCACTGTGTCCGGGGAGGGCCGGGGAGCGGGTGCGGCGGCTTCGATTGCTGCCGGCCACCCGCGATGCCCCCCCCGGAGTGAAGGAGCGGAGGTCCGTGCATGTAAACACGGACCTCCGCTCTGTGTGAGGGGGAAGGGCTGTGATCACAGCCTTCCTGTACGTGAAGGCTGTGATAACTTCCCTTCCCCAGCTAGGGCAGCCCCAATACAGTTAGAACACGCCCAGGGAACATAGTTAACCCTTAGCGCGCCCCCTGCAGGTTAACCCCTTCACTGCCAATGGCATTTACACAGTAATCAGTGCATTTTTATAAGACTGATCGCTGTATAAATGCCAATGGTCCCAAAAAAGTGTCAAAATGTTCCGACATGTCCGCCCCAATATTGCAGTACCGCTAAAAATTGCAGATCGCCGCCATTATTAGGAAAAAAAATAAATAAATAAAAACCCCAAAAATGAATTCTCATCATCCGTAAACGCGACCACTTTTGCGCAAACCAATCAATAAACGCCGATTGTGATTTTTTTTTATCGCAAATATGATGAAGAATATAAATCGGCCAAAAACGGTGAAAAAAAATGTTTTTTTATATATTTTTTTGGATTTGTATTTTAGCAAAAAGTAAGAAATTTGTGTTTTTTTGCAAAATTGTCGCTCTTCTTTTGTTTATAGCGGCGATCAGAAATGACGCAGAGGGGATCAAATACCACCAAAAGAAAGCTCTATTTGTGGGAAAAAAAGGACGCAAATTTCGTTTGGGTACAACGTCGCACGACCGCGCAATTGTCAGTTAAAGCGATGCATCGCCGAATCGCAAAAAGGGCTCCGGTCCTAAAGCTGGAAATCCTTCCGGTCCTTAAGTGGTTAAGAGACACACTGTAATTTGGATCTAATGTCTATGGTTTATTTGCTATACATTGTTAATGAGTATACTACATTAATACAGTATTTTCTCTATAGAGTTTTTAATGTAAGGTTTTCATTTATTTGAGTTGATTCACTTTGTCTATCTTTTGTAAACAATTTAAGAAAGCTTCATTGTAATTTTCTTTGAAGATCAAATCAATATTACTTTGATCCATTGTCACAGGGCCCTTAAATGGCATGGTAATCCAGCACTGAAGCTCAATCTCTCCCAGGCTGGAACACTCCACACCACTAACTCCATGTATGCGAATGCCTGCTCACAATACATTATGGCATCATAGTGCTGTATCCTCAACCAACTAGTTTTGTCACACATGGACTTGTTCAAGATCATGGCAGAAAAAGTGAGTAGTGGAAAACTTCCTCTACTGGCTTCTGCATTTGCAAGTGGCAGTGGGCCACTAAGGGCTACTCAGATGCAGAAACCTCCCTTTACCACCAGCATCCCTCACCACCCAGCTGGCAGTTGATAGTAAGAACTTTTCCTCCACACCTGTGGTGGTCTCAGCAGCATACTCAGGACAGAAAGACAATGGGTTATTCTATACTACCTCCCACTTCACGTTCACACAAGATCACCTGCATCACCTGTTGGGTGAGTACTAGTTGTTCTTTCATAGCAGAGCCTCACTCTGCATTCCTGAGCCCTGCACCCTGTGCAATACATACTCCTAAGTCCTGCATGATAGGCAATCCTGAGCCGTGCTCTCTTTGCGATATGTACTCCTGTACTCCTGCACTACAAATACTTTGTTGTACATTCAATATTCCTTACCACTGCACTCTGTAAGTTGGGCAATATATTAGTATTATTATTTCTGGTCTTTATATATCACAGACAGTGTACATACTGTGCATTAACAGTCCCAGCCCTCAATGAGCTTATAATGTAAGATCTCTATCTCACATGCATACAGTACATACAGTAGTGTGGTTACGAGGACTGTGGCATATGTGTACCTTGTATACATTGAGTAGCATCGGGTTTCATTTAACTACTTTAAAATCTTCCCACTGTGCAATTTGGCCACACTCACCATTCAGCATTGTGCGAGCAGCTTTGCTGCACTCCTTTAGGGCCGGAGGGTGGGGGAGGCATTCTTTGCAATCCTCTCCCAAAAATACTTCCCCCTGTCATGCCATTTTCAGCATATACTGCCCATTGTCCCACTGACCCTCCAACCATCCTCTCCTGCAGATACTGCCCATTGTAATCCTCTCCTGCCGATACTGCCCATTGCAATCCTCTCCTGCAGATACTGCCCATTGTAATCCTCTCCTGCAAATATTATATTATATACTCCAACATTCTTCTCTCACACTTAGAATACATTATGTTCTTCCGTCAATGCAAATGTTTACAAACTGTTTCTACTTCTAATTGACCCCCTCCCCCCATTGTATCTAAATTATTTATTCCCAATTTAGCTAGTTGTTTATAAAAGATCCACAAAATAAAACATAATTTACAAATCCCCCCAAGATTATCTGTTGATGTGTAGTGAATTGGAGACTTCTTTTTGACTCTTTCCACCTCCTTAGCTTTTCTACAGCATGTGTACAAAATAGTGAGGGTTTGCTTACTTGAATACTGCACTCTAGGCTGTATTAAGCAGGTCTAAGTACAGCAGGATAATAATGTCAGCTCTCCACCACATTGGTAAGGTGTTGATGACAGGTAGCAGTTTCAGTACTGTTCCTCTGCTCTTTCTCTAGTGCTTTGCTATTTACAAGGGGGAGCATGTGATGACACTGCAGCCAGTATTTCAGTAAGCAAACTCTTCTTAGTTTGTATACCTGCCACAGAAAAGCTAAGGGGTTAAAAAGTGTGAAAAAGGAAGTGCTCAGAGTTGAGTCTTAAGTATATGGTTCAAACAAGCTGAACCTCTTCACACATGATGCTGATACCTTTTTCCATGCAGGTGAAATAAAGCAGTAATATTCATATTCTTATTTAGCGAAAGTCAAATAATGGTCTTGCATGCCCAAACTTGCTACAAAAAATAATATTAATCTAAGACATTCTTTGTTAACTGTGATTTAGAGAATATGTACTAAAGCTCAAGAAAAAAAACTACTCACCTTCTGTTGCTACATCTTCTATTTTGACATTATTTTTTTGAGCCATGTAACCAAGTATTGAGAAAATGGCAAATCCAGATATAAAACTTGTGACACAATTGACTGTACTTGTAAGCAAAGCATCCCTGAAATGAAAAAGAGTATTTGATATTTAAAATCTGTTGATCTGCCTTTGCACAGTTTTCCCCTTATGTATTACTGATAATGAGCTTACGCATTCAATAGCTCCTCAAAAACAGAACATTCACATCAGCCTTTGCATTAGTAAAGATGATAATATCATTGGTTTAAAAGAAATGCAATTAAAGGCAATTTAAATATAAGCTAAGATTCTGGATTTTGTGAGAAAGATCTATCGTCAGCACCAAAACAGAGAGGCAAAACTACAAGTAGACACTTAATATAGTTGCTTGACAAAAAGTACTCATACCCTTCAAATATTTTGTATTTCACTTGTAATTACAATGGATTTAATTTTATAATCATATTTAGGTAAAATATTTAACACTTAGAGTATGCAAAATATTTTTATTGTGAGAAAAAAGTTAATTTAGCTAAAAAAAGTTGGATTTTGGTTAACTTTTACAATTATTTTCTTGGACTATATCACAATAAACAATGTGTGGTGAATTTCAGATCTCTATGTCCTGTTATATACTCCTAGAAAATAATTTTACAGGTAAACCAAAAATCCTAATTTCTTAACCACTTGCTGACCACCCTATAGCACTTTTATTGCTACATGGGTGGCAGCTGTGGGCATAATCATGTATACTGTATATACAGTATCTCACAAAAGTGAGTACACCCCTCACATTTTTGTAAATATTTTATTCTATCTTTTCATGTGACAACACTGAAGAAATTACACTTTGCTACAATGTAAAGTAGTGAGTGAATAGCTTGTATAACAGTGGAAATTGGCTGGCCCCTCAAAATAACTAAACACACAGCCATTAATGTCTAAACCGCTGGCAACAAAAGTGAGTACACCCCTAAGTGAAAATGTCCAATTTGGACCCAATGAGCCATTTTCCCTCCCCGGTGTTATGTGACTCCTTAGTGTTACAGGGTCTTAGGTGTGAATGGGGAGCAGGTGTGTTAAATTTGGTTTTATCCCTCTCACTCTCTCATACTGGTCACTGGAAGTTCAACATGGCACCCCATGGCAAAAAACTCTCTGAGGATCTGAAAAAAAGAATTATTTCTCTACATAAAGATGGCCTAGGTTATAAGAAGATTACCAAGACCCTGAAACTGAGCTGCAGCATGGTGGCCAAGACCATACAGCGGTTTAACAGGACAGGTTCCACTCAGAACAGGCCTTGCCATGGTCGAGCAAAGAAGTTGAGTGCACATTTAGCGTTATATCCAGAGGTTGTCTTTGGGAAATGGACTTATGAGTGCTGCCAGCATTGCTGCAGAGGTTGAAGGGATGGGGGGTCAGCCTGTCAGTGTTCAGACCATATGCCGCACACTGCATCAAATTAGTCTTCATGGCTGTTGTCCAAGAAGGAACCCTCTTCTAAAGATGATGCATAAGAAAGCCCACAAACAGTTTGCTGAAGACAAGCAGACTAAGGACATGGAATACTAGATGAGACCAAGATAAACTTATTTGGTTCAGATGGTGTCAAGCGTGTGTGGCGGCAACCAGGTGAGAAGTACAAAGACAAGTGTGTCTTACCTACAGTCAGGCATGGTGGTGGGAGTGTCATGGTCTGGGGCTGCATGAGTGCTGCCAGCACTGGGGAGCTACAGTTCATTGAAGGAACCATGAATGCCAACATGTACTGTGACATACTGAAGATGAGCATGATCCCCTCCCTTTGGATAGTGGGCTGCAGGGCAGTATTCCAACAAGATAACGACCCCAAACACACCTCCAAGATGACCGAGCGCAAGGTCTCTAACATCCACCAGCTCTGGGATGTCGCCATGGAGGAGTGGAAGAGGACTCCTGTGGCAACCTGTGAAGCTCTGGTGAACTCCATGCCCAAGAGGGTTAAGGCAGTGCTGGAAAATAATGGTGGCCACACAAAATATTGACACTTTGGGCCCAATTTGGACATTTTTTACTTAGGGGTGTACTCATTTTTGTTGCCAGCGGTTTAGACATTAATGGCCGTGTGTTGAGTTATTTTGAGGGGGCAGCACATTTACACTGTTATACAAGCTGTACACTCACTACTTTACATTGTAGCAAAATGTCATTTCTTCAGTGTTGTCACATGAAAAATATTTATAAAGATGTGAGGGGTGTACTCACTTTTGTGAGATACTGTACGTGCTTCTGTAATTCTGCCTGCAAGGGGCATACATGCACCACTGGCGGGCTGCTTCTGCTGTGATAATTCACAGCGGGAGCTGATCTGCTGGTCTCATGGGTTCTATGTCCCCTGGTAGCCGCCAATCGTTAGTAGAACACAGAGAACTGAGATATGTAAACAAGGCTTATCTCATTCTGACAGAGGGAAGAGACAATCTTTTGTCTCTGCAAAGCAGAGGCTAGAATCCATCTCTTCTAGTGAAAGCACCACACCATGTACACAAAAACACTGGCTAGTGGATATGTTTTATAGCAGAAAATAAAAAATATATATATTTTTTTCACAATTGTCTGTATTTTTGTGTTTATAGCGCAAAAAGAAAGCTCTATTTGTGGGAAACAAATTACATACATTTTATTTGGGTACAGTGTTGCACGACTGCGCAATTGTCAGTTAATGTAACACAGTGCTGTATCACAAAAAATGGCCTGGTCATGAAAGGAGGTAAATCTTTCAGAGGTCGGAGTGAGCATGCGCGAAGCTTGGGTGATGGCTGCCTAGCCCCGGAGCTCCGTCCTGCTCCGTCCCAATGTCCCTCCTGCAGCTCCAATCCAGGTCGTGGACCCTACCAACAGAGCGCCCCATACCAGCAGAGACCCCCGCGATGCTCATCAGGGGCCTGCCAGCTCGCTAAAGCCACCTTGGGGACCACGCCGGACGCAGCCAAAAATTGAGGCCGTGGCTGTGGCCTACAAGTGCGAGGCAGTGCCGATGCTGTGACCAGGTGAGGGACGCCGGCCGCCTGACACCTGAGCCTCTTCAGAGTCGGGGAGAGAACATGCCCCGGACGCCCTCCCAGACTGCAGTCATCACACACAGTGACCCCCCGGTTCCATTTACGCAGGGGGACAGGGCCAGTAGCCGAAAGCCTCCACAGGAGACCGGGCCACACCAATCTCCCCTCTCTCTGCCTCAGTCCTATAAGGAGGATAGCCCCCTGCCAGCGGCTTCAGGACACAAAGGGGTCCCTCTACCCCCCGTTGCTCACTCACCGCATTTCTGGACCTGATAGCCAGGCGAGAGGGAAGGCCATTATCTGGCCTTGCTAGAATACACCAGGGCCTAGCAATCTGAGGCCTTCAGTCTTTATGGTCTTAACCCCACGGGGAGGGAAGGGAGTCACTCTCCAGTGCTCCCTCTTTTCTCTTCATACTCCCTCCTAACCTGCATTGTCCCCACTCTCTCTCGGACCTCCAGCCCAGTGCTTTTTGCAGCCCAGGACTAGGTTTTGTTTTTTTTTGCCCCTGGGAACACTATTGTGGGGGCTAAACACAGGGATCTACCCACATATACCTTGCCGCGGTGAGGAGAAACATCTCAAAACACCCAGGTTTTGCCGACCTGACCTCTAATACCACCCAGATGTGATCTGGCTCCAAGCAGGGTAATAAGGACAATCCAGAGGACATGGAGGCAGGGGCGGAAGGGAGCTCTCACATTCTCCAGAGCTCTGGACCATCTGTTTCTGACCTCAACAACCCCCAGGCCTGCTCCCCGGCTTCCACAGTTTCCCTCCTTGAGAGAACCCTGGACGAGATGTTCACCTCCCCAAACGGGGCACGGGCGCCAGACCCAGACACCCCGGGAATCCTGGGATCTCCCTCATCTACATTACACTCGCATCTGCGTTTCATAATGGAAACCTTCTCTAAGATGCTTTCTAAAGGCTTGGCCCAAACCACTTCTCAAATCACTTCTACTATCCAAATGGACCTCCAGAACCTAGGGTCCAGGATTGATGTCATTGAACAAAAGACGGACCAAACAATTGCTAGAGCGAACCAGAATACTAATCGCCTGCCCTCTCGAAGATTGAGGACCTCGAAAACCGTTCTCATAGATACAATTTTCGCATCCAGGGGCTACCAGAGTCCATCACGGACGTCAAGGGCTCCATTTGCTTATTCATCAAGGAAATTATCCCTGACATACATGACCACAGATTGGAACTGGACAGGGCCCACAGAGCCCTCCAGGCACCTCGCTCGGATGGGCTACCCAGAGACATAGTGGTCAAGCCACATTTTTACGCAGTAAAGGAGGAGATCATGAGACTCACCATGAATACCACACAGCTCGCTCCAGGGCCACCCCATTCAAGTGTTTGCAGATATTTCTCCCGCCACCATTCAAAAGAGGAGAGCCCTTAGACCTTTGCTTGAAGTCTTGTCCCAAAAATCTATCAAATACTGGTGGTCCTTTCCCTTCCGCCTTTCCTCCTCCTACAAAAGCAAGAGCTACAGTTTCTCTACTTTTCAGGAAGGCGAACACCTCTTGACCAAACTGAACCTTATCTCACTGGATTCTACTTCCTCCTCTCACTCTAAACATGCTGGCTCCTCTAAGCGCCCCTCTCCTCAAAGCCCAATTCCTCCAATCTGGCAGAATCAGCAATCCAAGAGGCCTAAGGACTCCCAACTTCCATGACCCTCGGGGGCTTTCTACTCAGATTGATTGGCTCGACATAAGTCGATGGGTCTCTAATCCCCTTTTCTTTTTGGAACTCTGTTAGAACTCTTTTGTTGATTAAAGCTACAATATTTTTATATTTTGTCTCATATGACTCCTGGTCATTTGGGTTTCCATGGTTTGATGGTTTACTCCAGGGCTTCGGGCGGGTCCTTGTTTGCTGGGCACCCTGGTCCCGGCTCCATTCCCCCTGGTCCAGAGGATGGGGCGGGGTGCCATTGGGGGGGCGGGGCCGGGGTCCGGGTGGCCGAGCCTTTTTTTGGGGTCCTTGCTGACTTCTGTCCTTGGGGCCGGTCTCCTCTACTAGGTACCGGATCAGAGTCAAGTTTCTATGTTACCTGTGCTTTACAGCTACCCAGGGGGCTTTCTGGATTAGAATAAGTATGACCCTCGGGTTCACCGAGGGTTAGCCTGTGGGTGGGGTGATGGGGAGGGGGGTCTCGCCAAATTTGGGTGCACCCCCCACCCGGTCTCTCCTTCTCCGCATCCCCCTCCATACTTGGGAGGGTCTTGGGATCCTCATGGCTCTAGCTGATTTTTCTTCATTTAGGGTCTACCCCAGTTTTTCTTTTTTTTCGAGATTCGGGCCGCCTCAGGGATGGGATGGCAGGCATGCTCCTCCCTCTGTTCTTGGGCTACACTTAAGGGTTTTCCCAGGAACAGATGTGATTCTGCCAGTTAGGCAGATGTCAGTTGGTAGTACCTGTGGGATGGGGGTTGGTGTTCTAGCTTCCACCCCCCGGACTCAGGGGGTCTTGGCGGTGTTTGACCGTCTCCCCCCTCATTTGCTTTCTCTTAAACCTGTATCGTCTTTTTTTCTGCTTTTCTCTTCTCCCTCCTCTATCGTCTGTCTATCTCCAGGCACCAGGGATGCTTTCTCTTCATGTGCATGAGGCAATTTAGCCTTCATTCTTCAACAGAGGTACAATCGCTTCTTTCTCCTTCTCGGGATTGGGAAAGTCTAAACTTTATATCGCTTATACTTCTCATTATTCATTACGGCTTCCCCCCTCCCCCACACCAGTTGGCATACTGAAGATAGCTTTGCAGAATGTTCAAGGCCTAAACTCCCCCCTTAAACATAGAAAGTATTTCCAGGTAGCTCATTCACAGCACCTCGAAGTCCTTCTACTTCAGGAAACCCACTCCTCCACTCAGTTTAATCCTAAATTTGTCCACACGGGGTACCCCCAATTCTTCCTGGCAAATGCATCAGACAAGATGAGAGGGGTAGGAGTTTTCTTTGCAAAAGGGGCTGGATTCCAATCTCGCCAGGAAGTCAGGGATCCCGAGGGCAGATTTATCCTTTCGTCAGGGGATCTCAGGGGTCACACATTCACGTTTATCTCTTACTATGCCCCGAATCAGGGTCAGGTGTAATTTTTCCGATATATGCTTGAATCCCTCTCCCCTTATTTTGAAGGAACTGTTATTCTAGGGGGGAACTCCAACACTGCTCTGGATCACATGCTAAACAAATCAGGGTCTGCCCATGATCGCCTCCTACAACCCCCCACAAGGAGCTTGAGAATCGCCAAGCTTCTCTTTTCGTTAGGATTGGTCGATGTTTGGAGGGAAGTTAACCCCAATACGAGGGACTTTACTCATTACTCCGCCCCGCATAAATCCCTTGCCAGGACTGACCACATATTTCTAGGCGCCCCCTCTATCCCTCTGGTCACTAAATCCTTTATTAGGGATTCCCCTCTCTCAGACCACTCTATGGTGGTTTTGCACCTTAGGTCCCAGTTGGACGCTGGGGCCAGACCCCAGTGGAGACTCAAGGAAACCCTGTTAAATAACCCCGTCCACTGCAAATCTTGCTAGGGGAGGATCTAAAAGAGTACTTTAGGTTAAATTTGGGTCCCGAAGTTTCCTTTATGACCCCCTGGGCTGCATAGAAAGCAGTAATTAGGGGTAAGATGATTCACCTTTCAGCCAAACTCAAAAAAGGGAGAAAGATTGAACTGGTTAAGCTGGAGCGAGACTTCCATAAACTCGCTAAAGCCCACAAGCAAAACCCATCCCCCCAGTCTCGAGCCCAACTCGAAGCAGGGAGGGCTGCCCTGAATCTTGCTTTGACCACCCAGGCTGAGAAACAGACCCAAAGGTCTAATGCCCAATTTTATATCCAGAAAGACCAAATAGGCCCCAAACTATCAGCTAAATTATCTCCGAAGTTTTGATCGTTTGCCTTTCCCAAAGTGAGAGACCCCTCGAGAGCCCTAACACAAAACCCCCATAGGATCATGGCAACGTTCCATGAATTCTACTCCAAGTTTTATAAGTCTGAGTTTCCCGACTCCACCGCTTCCCTGCATCAGTTCCTAGATAGCACCTTGTTACCAACGTTGGACAAGGAACATAGGGGTTTATTTACTATACCACTTAGGTGCACATTTGCGCAACTGTGCGCTATTTAACGGCAGATATGCGCAAGCAGTGGTAAATAGCACACATATGGAATTCACTATACCAGCTGGCGTTAAATAACGGCCAAACTTGAATTTACTATAGTGGCCAGGCCACAGATAACGCCCTACTCCTTACTCCAGCCTAGACCTGGAGTTGTGCAAATAGAAATAATGTTTGGAGCATGATCTGATCCCCTAAATTGTGCTAAAATATGTGGTATATTGTTTAAAGATAATATGATTTTAAACTGTGTGAAAAAGTGATTTCTACACTGAAATATCTTAAAAAGTCTGAGAAGAGATAAATACCCCGTCGCCTTACTCCTAGGCAAAGAGCACAGCTGAGCACAACTGAGCATGCTCAGACACAAAACAACTCTCAAAATAACTCTCATGGAGTAATTCCTTGAGTAGTTAATAAATACCAAAATGTGAGTTATTTTACACACACTTTTTGGGAGCGAAGATGAGAGTTATTTTGCCAAGTGCAAGTTTCTGCCATTCATTCTAATGGTACAATTGTTACTTTATCAAATAAATCAATTTCATGTATCTTTCTCTCAAAGAAATTCTCCTGGCAACAATGTTGCACATTTGAGAATCTATTTTGTTTTTAAGAATGCGAGAATGTGAAATATCTTCATGTTTTGTAAATATATTTTTTTTCTCGGTCAATTTCACTTTGCTGCTGTACATGTCACAAAAATATTTCCCTAAACTCACACAGATGTCTTTACAAACTACAAACAATACCATTGCTTATGGAAATTTAAATTTTTTATTTTTTTTAGAAAAACTTCAAATAGCACTGAAGAAATACTTAAGAATACATCCAAACTTGTCATGTTGTTCAAACACAAACAATATCATTGCTTATGCAAATGTCAAATTAGTGTAATTTATTAATTTCATTCAATGATGAAAAATTGAAATAGATAGCCTGAAGTAGAAATCCTAACACCTATTATTCCATCACCTATATGTCCACAGAAATGCAGGATGTGTGTAGATAAGCAGGCTATGCAGCTTTGCAGTGGCTCAAAAGGTAGCTCGGCTGATTAGCATTGTTTGTTTCTTGGGTTTGAATCCCACGCAACCCACATCCTGTTGTATTTTCGACTTATGATGTCCACACAACAACATTACCATTGCTTATGCAAATGTAAAATCAGTGTCCTTTTCTTGCCAAATTCTAATCAAAGAACAAAAGCAGAAATCCTAACACCCTCCCACTCAAGCCACGTCCTGTTGTAATTTTTACTTATGTTGTTCACCCAAGTTTTTCACCCTGGCAGCACTGAATTTCTGGGTTACAATTGTGAACGTGCTATTTAATGTCGAGAAATACTCTAATTTCCCTATGTTGTTAAAAATAACTTGGGAATACTGACCTAACTGCTCTTTCGGTCAAAATGTTGTATTTTTGGGTAGGAGGGTTACACTACCATTGCAAATCTTCCCAGATACACTATCTAGGCCAAAGTAGTGGGACGGCTGCCTTTACACACACATGAACATTAATGGCAGCCCAGTCTTAGTCCATTGTGTGAAAATAGGATTTGGCACCCCCTTTGCAGCTACAACAGCCACAACTCTTCTGGGAAGGCTGTCCACAAGGTTTAGGAGTGTGTCTATGGGAATGTTTGACCATTCTTCCAGAAGAGCATTTGTGAGGTCAGGAACTGATGCTGGATGAGAAGGCTTAGCTTGCAGTCTATGCTCAAATTCAGCAAAAAGGTGTTTTATTGTGTTTATGAACCTTGCTTTGTGCACTGGTGTGCAGTCATGTTGGAATAGGAACAGGCCATCCCCAAACTGGTCCTACAAACTTCAGATCAGGAAATTGCCCAAATGTGTTGGTATGTGACCAGTTCCCTTCACTGGAACTAAGAGGCCAAAAACAACTGCTGAAATAATAAATCACACCAGAATACCCCCTCCACCTATTTATTTGGACCAGTCCATAAAGACATGGGTGAAGGAGTTTGGGGTGGTGGAACTTGACTGGCCTGGACTCCTGACTCCAATACAATAGGACACCTTGGGGATCAATTAGAGTGGAAACTGCAAGCCAGGCCTTCTCGTCCAACATCAGTGCCTGACCTTACAAAGGCATATTGCTTGGTATGCTGAGCATGGCTATGGACTAAGACCCCATAAACACTATTAGATTTGCGACAGATCTTTGGATTCAAATTGACCCAGACCCTTTAATATGAGGGCAAACCTTAAGAGTTTAAATGTGTATGCAATCAGGCAGGTCCTTACACTACATGGTTTAGTTATATAAGAACACAAAAATATGCACAAAGTCTAATAATGTGTATGGGCTCTTAGTCCATTCGCATGCACATAAACAAACCAACATTTTTCAAACCACATGGACCTGTGCAGTGTAAACCATAACATTTTGCATGTGGTGTTACTGCTTATCAGGTGTAAGCATTTGAAACATTCATGAAGAGACAGATTGAATGACACTGGTGGGCGTGTACTTCCATTGGGTGTGTTGATGCCAACAATACAAGCTATTCTATATAAATGCCTGTAGTAGCTGACCTCGGTTTGGTCGGGTCTGAGAAGAGACCTGTTTTTTTTTCCTGTGGTGTTTGTGGGAGTAATGCTCTTGTGCATAATGAGTAATGCCTCACTAGAGCTGTTTGCTGAAATTATTGTGCATTTTGACCATCAAAAGTGGTTTTCTGTGGTGATTCTGTCAATTGTTGTGTGTATTGTTTATGCCTTACCATGCATTCCTAGTTAGGGAGTATCTGCTGATTGTTTGATCTCATTGCTTAATCATGTACATGGAAATGCAGCTTCTAACTGAACAGACTAACCAATGTATGTGCGTAGAATTTGGTGTGGCGATGGGTGTTAGAATATGTTCTTAATATTAACTGCTTGCCGTCCGCCCGCCGTCAAATGACGGCGGAGTGGAGCGGCTCTCGTTCCGGGTGGACGTCATATGACGTCCTCCCTTTAAGCCGGGATTGCACGCGATCGGGCGCGCGCATCCCGGCTCTGTCAGTGTCGGCGTGTCCCCAGGACACACCGCTTCACCGACAGGGGTGAACAGTGTCCAGTGTGAGGAGAGAAGAGCTGGGATCAGTGAGTTACTGATCTGTACAGTAAAATCACACT
This sequence comes from Glandirana rugosa, assembly GCA_018402905.1. Taxonomy (NCBI): domain Eukaryota; kingdom Metazoa; phylum Chordata; class Amphibia; order Anura; family Ranidae; genus Glandirana; species Glandirana rugosa. The sequence goes on from BLSH010376760.1 coordinate 77,394, forward strand.
GGCAGTTCCCCCCCTGCCCCCCCAATGCACCTGTCACCCAACAGTCACCCCATATACCCCCCATAAAGTGCACCTGTCATCATAAAGTGCACCTGTCATCATAAAGAGCCCCTGTCCCCGTCACCCATTAGTGACCGTGGCCTGTCACCCGTCACCCGTCAGTGACCGTGGCCTGTCACCCGTCACCCGTCATTGACCGTGGCATGTCACCCGTCACCTGTCATTGACCGTGGCATGTCACCCATCACTGACCGTGGAGTGTCACCCATCACTGACCGTGGTGTGTCACCCGTCACCCATCACTGACCGTGGCGTGTCACCCATCACCCATTACTGACCGTGGCGTGTCACCCGTCACCCATCACTGACCGTGGCGTGTCACCCGTCACCCATCACTGCCGTGGCGTGTCACCCATCACTGACCGTGTCGTGTCACCCGTCACCCATCACTGACCGTGGCGTGTCACCCATCACTGATTGTGGCGTGTCACCCGTCAGTGACCGTGGAATGTCACCCATCACCCATCAGCAACCATGGCTTATCACCCATCACCCATCAGTGACCATGGCGTGTCACCCATCAGTTACCGTGGTGTGTCAGCCGGCACATCAGTGGCCTGTCACCCAACACTGACGTAGCCTGTCACCTGTCACTCATCACTGACCATGGCCGTCACCCATCAGTAACCACCGCCAGTCACCCGTGGCCTGTCTGTCCACTGTCCGATGCAGTCACAACCCACTGTCCGGTGACTACACGGCCGACTGTGTGGTGCCATTGACTACCCACTGTGCGGTACCAGTGACTACCCACTACCCACTATTCGGTACCAACGACTACCCACTACCCACTGTAAGGTGCCAGTGACTGCCCACTGTGCGGTGTTAGTCACTACCCACTGTGCGGTGCCAGTCACTACCCACTGCCCACTGTGCTGTGCCAGTCACTACCCACTGTGCGGTGCCGTCACTACCCACTGCCCACTGTGCGGTGCCAGTCACTACCCACTGCCCACTGTGCGGTGCCAGTCATTACCCACTACCCACTGTGCGGTGCCAGTCACTAC
>BLSH010376760.1:101853-123163 GCA_018402905.1 Glandirana rugosa
TCTGTTTTCGTTTGTGGACGGTCCACAAGGGCTACTGTACTCTCCTCCAAAGGCTTCCAGGATCATCCTTGCCTGTTGCATTTTGCACAACATGTGGTTGATTCAAGGGGTGATTCAAGGGGTGATTCATGGGAGCTGGATGAGGAGAGGGAGCCAGAGGTCCGTCAGCTGCCTGTCCCTAGGGACCAAAACACAAGTGGTGGGATTGGCATCCGGAATCGATTGATTGCTGGCTACTTTACAGGTACGTTTTAGAACATAGCTAGAGATTGAGAATGTGTAAAAATACCAACTTTGCAGGCTAGTTCTCACAGGAACCCAGATGCTAACAAACATATGTCAGTTGGGGTTGACCCTTTATCTAGTGTGTAGTCAACATGACAAACACTGTTTGCTTGCCCACTAACACTAACCTCTTTTCTCAAATGTGTGCCAATTTTGAAGAGTGGAGAGGGAGTGGAACACCTGGCAGGTGTTTGCTTTTGTCTGTGCCACCTGTATATATGTTAAATGAACAAGAACCTCAGCTAAGTATCTAAATGTGTTTTTGTATTCTCAGGGGATCCGTCTGTTTAGGCAGTCATAGCATGTACCCTGGGAATCTTTTTGGCATGACTGTCTGGCATCACAGGTGTGTTTTGAAATCTTATCTTACGTTTTTGTATTGGCTAAAAAAAATCAAATCTTGAACTTACCAGCTCACTGCAGTGGTTAGCAACAGAGCAGGCATGATCTTTCTTTTCATGGGTGATGATGCTGGAGTTCCTGTGCCCTAGCCCAGTCAAGTGCACACAGAGCACACAGCCTGTTTTGGAGGGCACCCAAGCCTTGCTGATGAGCCACCTATGTGCATGGCTGGCAACATAGACACTCCTAGCTCTGCCCTCCACCCCATACATTGTTAGCCAATAGCAGTTAGTGCTGCCTCTGCTAATCTGAAGAATGAGTACACATACAGCCAAGGCTCCTGTGCCCATTAGTGCATAGTGATGGAGCTCAGCTAAGTATTTGAGTGGATGTGGGGGCTGCTGGCTATAGAATATTTGTTACATTCATACATAGAAGCCATGAAGGTACAAACACTTCTGCCTTTGTAAAGAATGTTCTAGGGCAATCATTGCTGACATCAGTCCTGATATGGAAAAAACTGTAACATAAACATAAGCTAGGCTGCACTGAGAATTGATTGTCATGATGAAATGTCAATTATCCATTGTTCACATTTTACAGGAATGGTACTGCTTTCGGTTCAAGGTGGTAGAAAGGCACCTTTATATCCTGCGCTCATCTTCATTTGTGGAAAGTGGATCGTTTGTGAGACAAGGCAAGAACTGGCATCTATGACCTGCATAAATAGCCTGGCACATCAGATGTGGCTTGGAAGCTGCCCAGCAACCTGGCCATGCCTTTCCTGTATGCAGCTGGTGGGGGTGCATAATTGCTTCTTGTTTGGGCAAGAACCTGTACCAGATATCAGAGTCCTGCATGTTTCCCAAATCTGTACATGGTGCAAAAAGCCGTGGCTAGCTACATTGCTCCATGAGTTGCTTGAATAAATAAAAATGTTTTCAAATAACCATGTATGTGACCTTTTTGTTTAAATTCCTAGACCTAAGCTGCAAATGCATTATGCAATCAGATTGCTAAATGTCTTTGTTTTTAAATGTACATTTAGCAAACACTGTAAGATGAAGACCAGGCAAACATTATTACTTGGATTTTGTGTGTTTAATTCTGCTCAGCTGGGCAGTGTAGTGGTTAGCTCATCTACCTTCCACAGTTGGTAACATGGGTTTGATTGCCAGGTGTCACCTGCTTCAAATTTGCATTGTATGTTGAAAACGATGCAGACACTGATTACCTACCTTTTTGGTGCTTCCATACTATGAAGTTTGTAAATGTATGCAATGATACATACATATTCAATATTATGGGGTGTGTGTCCTTGATTTTAAGGGGAACGCCATGCTTAAGTCAAACCCCCAAAACGGAGTAGGGTCACACCCCCAGGCCCATAATAGGCCCTTTGGGTCTGGTAAGTATTTAAAGGAGAACCCCATGCTCAATTTAATTTGACAAAATGCATAAGGGCACTCCAAAATCCAAACCAGGCCCCTCAGGTATAGTATGGATTTAAATGGCAACCCCACAGCAAAGTCAACAAAAAACAGGCACAGGGGTCCTCCCAAAAACAAAACCAGACCCCAAAGCACCCTCCCCATGTTGAGGACATGTGGCCTAGTAAGGTTTGGAGGGGCGCACTCATCCGTTACCACCCCCCCTGCCATGCCAGGGCTGCATGCTCGGATAAGGGTTTGGTTTGGATTTCGGGGGGACACCAACACAATTTTTTAACAATTTGACGCAGAGTTCCCCTTAAAATCCATACCAGACCCGAAGGGCATGGTAAGGACTGGGGGAGACCCCCAATGCAATGCTTTTTCAGTGATCTGTTATCTATATTGCAGGGAGCCAGCAATACATTCCAACCACGACCGATTTTAAATGACAATTTTTCCTTTACAAATGTCATTTTGCAGTGCCACTGTTCTAAACATCACAGAGATCCATACCAAGGGGACCCGTCAAGCACAATATTTAAGCACTTGCCGCCCGCCCGCAGCAGCGTGACGGGGGCAAAGTGGTTCGTTATCGCAAACCGCCCTCACCTGATGGCAGCTGTGATGACTAGCATTGTGAACGCATGCATGCTGCCGGAGGCAATCTCGCACACTCAGTGTGTTCTGGGGGGGTCAGGGAGCGGGTAGGGCAGACTCGATCGCCGCTGGCTACCCGTGATGGCCCCTCTTCAGTGAAAGAACGGAGGTCTGTGTATGTAAACACGGATCTCCGTTCGGACAGAGGAGGAAGGGCAGTGATCACAGGCTTCCTTTATATGGAAGCCGTGATCACTTCCCTCCCCCTGCCAGCCCAGCCCCCCATACAGTTAGAACACCCCATAGGGAACACAGTTAACCCTCTCCAGGTTAACCCCTTCACTGCCAATGGCATTTCTACATTAAGCAGTGCATTTTTAGACCACTGATCACTGTATAAATGCCAATGGTCCAAAAAAAATGTCTAAATGGTCCGACATGTCTGCTGCAATATTGCAATGATGCTAAAAATCGCAGATTACCGCCATTACTAGTAAAAAATGTAAAAAATACAACTCCAGAAATTAATTTGCATAATCCCTAAATGCAGCAACTTTTGCGCAAACAAAACAATAAACGCCAATTGCGATTTTTTTTTTTAACAAAGATAGGAGGAAGAATATAAATTGGCCAAAAACAAGTAAATAAAATGATTTTTATTTTTTTACAATTGGATTTGTATTTTAGCAAAAATTAAGAAAACCTGGTTATTTTGAAAAATTTCGCTCTTTTTTTATTTAGAGCGGCGATCACAAATGACACAGAGGAGATCAAATATCACCAAAAGAAAGCTCTATTTGTGGGTAAAAAAGGACGCAAATTTTGTTTGGGTACAAGTTGCATGACCACGCAATTGTCAGTTAAAACAACGCAGTGCCAAATCGCAAAAAGTGCTCAGGTTCTAAAGTGTGAATTCCTTCCGGGGCTGAAGTGGTTAAAGGAATATTTTTTTTCACTTTAACCATTATTAAAACCACTGCTCCTGAAAAAAAAAAAAAATTGAAAAGTTTTTTTTCTATTCAGACATGTCCCCTGGGGCTAAGGCTGTTACAATTAGAGAGAAGGGTGGTAATTTTTTTTTTTTTTTATGGCAATGAACTTGCATACAACCACAAGTTCCATCCCTGCCAACATCAACACGTAACCTGAGAGGCATCTTCACAGGCAAATAGAGCTTGCATGTGTGCTATTTTACTCCAGTCTGTGAGAGTTGAAGTTGTAATTGCCTTTAATTGGGAGTTATTTTAAGGCACTGCTGGAGTACATTTGGGAGGTATAGTAAATCAGGGTCATAGTCTCTCGTTGGAAGAGCCAATTTTGGAATCTGAAATATTAGACGTAATTAAGCACCTCAAAAAGGGCTCAGCCCCGGTCCTGATGGGCTCTCTTCCAGTTATTATAAGCAGTTTGGGCCTCTTCTGGCCCCTCATTTAGCCAACTTTTTTAACTCTCTTCAAGAAGATTTGGTTGTGGTTGCGGATATTAGCTTGGCCCATATTTCAGTCATACCGAAAACAGGTAAGGACCCCTCAGAAGTAAGTAATTACAGACCCATCTCCCTGATTAACAACGATTTAAAGATCCTAACTAAAATTCTGGCCAATAGACTGTCAGTCTTCATAGGGAAATATATCCATAAGGACCAGGTGGGGTTTATCCCTGGAAGGCTGGGACCCGATCAGATCCATAGAGCTGTGGACCTCGTCTCGCTCCTCAGATCTGGGTGGGATGGTAGTCCACCTCAGGAGGGGTTTGTGCTATCAATTGATTCAAAAAAAGCATTTGACACGGTTGAATGGCCCTATTTGTTTGAGGTTTTGAGACGTTGGGGGTTTGGCCCCCGGTTCCTACACACTCTTAAAGCACTGTACTCCAACCCCAGAGCGAGCATTAAGCTTCAAAATTATTTTTCAGAACCGTTCTCTATCCATAGGGGCACTAGGCAGGGATGCCCCCTTTCTCCCTTGATCTTTGCTATCGCCATTGAACCCCTGGCGATTGCTATTAGGGAACACTCTGATATCCAGGGAGTGAGATGCGGTCCACACACACACAAATGTGCCCTATTCGCAGATGACCTCTTGTTGTTTATCTCCTCCCCTCTCGTTTCGGTCCCGAATGTTTTTCACCTCTTGCAGGAGTTTGGTGGGGCCTCGGGCTTGAAAGTTAATATGTTCAAATCTGCAGCCCTCAACATTAATGTTCCCGAGTCAATTGTCCAACAGCTTAAAGACCGTTTCCAATTTACCTGGAGCCCTGCCCATATCCCCTATCTGGGCATTAATTTATTGGCCAGTATCGACCAGTTATATGCCATAAATTATCCCCCCTTATATAAATAGCTGTCTGAAGACCTACCCAATTGGGGTAGGATGGGTCTCTCCTGGTTGGGGAGAGTCAACGCGGTCAGGATGACCCTCTTGCCTAGAATTCTATATCTATTTAGATCCCTCCCCATCCCGATCAAAAAACCTCACTTGCTTACATTTCAATCCCAGATCAAAAAAATATGATATCACTGTTCTAAAATCATCTAAAAACTCTATGTGAAACTATAGCAGAGCGAAAACATATCCCTGTTCTTCTCTATGCTAAAGTTTCACACACAGTTTCCAGATGTTTGCAGAACAGTAGTTCTGTTTGTCCCAGTTTTATTTAAAGTGTTACACACAATTTCCAGATGTTTGCAGAACAGTGATATGGGTTCGCCCGGTTTTATTTAAGGTGTCACACACAGTTTACAGATGTTTGCAGAACAGTAGTTCTGTTTGTCTCGGTTTTATTTAAAGTGTTACACACAGTTTCCAGATATTTGCAGAACAGTAGTTCTGTTTGTCCCGGTTTTAGTTAAAGTGTTACACACAGTTTCAAGATGATTACAGAACAGTAGTTCTGTTTGTCCCGGTTTTATTTAAAGTGTCACACACAGTTTACAGATGTTTGCAGAACAGAAGTTCTGTTTGTCCCGGTTTTATTTAAAGTGTTACACACAGTTTTCAGATGTTTGCAGAACAGTAGTTCTGTTTGTCCCGGTTTTATTTAACCACTTCCTTACTGGGCACTTAAACCCCCCCCCCCCCCCCCCGCCCGGACCAATTTTCAGTTTTTAGCGCTGTCGCTCTTTGAATGACAATTGCGCAGTCGTGCGCCGTTGTACCCTAACAAAATTGGCGCCCTTTTTTTCCCACAAATAGAGCTTTCTTTTGGTGGTATTTGATCCCCTCTGCGTCATTTCTGATCGCCGTTATAAACAAAAAAAGAGCGACAATTTTGAAAAAAAAACAAAAATGTTTTACTTTTTGCTATAATAAATATCCAAAAATAAAAAAACTAATTTATTCATCAGTTTTGGCAGATATATATTCTTGTACATATTTTTGGTAAAAAAAATCTCAATCAGCGTTTATTGATTGGGTTGCGCAAAAGTTATAGCGCCCACAAACTATGGACATTGATTTATGGCGTTTTTATTTTTTTTTTTTTTTTTTTCCAATAAAAATTTTTTATTAGAAATTGCAAGTAACAGAGGTGATACAGAATAACGAGTTTGCACCAATAAAAGTGTACATGTTTCGGGCAGATAGAGACAATAAAAGGTAGGCTAGCTCCGCATAGTATCTCAGAGAGAGCCACGGTATATAAAGCCACATATGATCTGTGTCATAGACATAGTAACAAATAGAGGTATAACCGAAGGTAGATAAAAAGTACATCAACAACTAAACAAGTACCTCCAAATCTAGATGGTTCGCGGTCACCTGGGCTCCCATCCGTTGAACATCAGGTAAGGGTGTAGATTGAACTGTGATTCAAGTGCTGTAGAGTTGTTAAGGTTCCTTCCACTATTTGAAGCCCAATTGAAGTATGTTAGTGTAAGGTTTGGAATTGCATGTGGTCTCTATAACCATTCTCCCCATTACGTGAGTAAGAAGCATTATACTGGTCCCGAGTTCGGCAGCCCGGCGCATAGGTAGATAGGTGAAATTCATTAAACTGGTCAGGGTGGGATATGGGAAGGCAAGAAGATGGGGATGGGGGAAGTGACGGGGTGAAGACAGGCTATGAGGGGGGATATAAGGGGGAGTGGACGGGGAAAAGAACAAATAAAAAAAATAATAATAATACTTGGGAATAGGGATGGGTATTAGCCGCCTCTCCCGTCACCACGACAGCCCAGGGATGACCGAGAGGTTTAATCAACAGGTCGCTAAAAAGGAAAAGAAAGGAAAACGCACTGCACCCAGTATTTCATAGTACATCTCCTCTTTTAGTCAAGGGAGAGTGAGTCCCCAACTTCTGCCCCAGTTTAGGGTTGGGGTTCTCTCCCTCCATGGGCCCGGCAAAAAGCAAGGAAGGGGGGAGATTTGTTCATGCCTGAATGGCTAAATGGTGTTAGAGTCAGAATGGCGTGTACAGAGCGCTAGGGGATATGAGTTCTTTATATCTATCTGTGGTTACAAAATGTGTCCAGCAAGCCCATGTGCGGTTGTATTTGGCTGGTGTGTCCTTATTTATGTGGATCAATTCCTCCATCTCAGCTGTTTTATTAATACGGTGGAACCATTCTGAAACTGTCGGAGCGCGTTGGGATTTCCAATGTTTTGGAATGCATAATTTAGCAGAATTGACCATGTGCATTGTGAGAGATCTACAGTACGAGTGTATAGGGATCGGGACATGGTGCAGTAATAAATGAGCTGGGGAAAGTTCCAACCGTACGATAGTAACCTGCTCGGTGATCTCCTTAACCTTATTATTTTTTTTTTACTGCTAATGGCGGCGATCTGCGATTTTTATCGGTACTGCGATATTGGGGCGGACATGTCGGACATTTTTGACACTTTTTTGGGACCAATGACATTTATACAGCGATCAGAAATGTAAATATCCACTGATTACTATATAAATGTCATTAGCAGTGAAGGGGTTAACCTGCAGGGGGCAGTGAAGGGGTTAACAATGTTCCCTGGGTGTGTTCTAACTGTGGGGGGTGGGGTTGACAGGGGCATGACAGATCTAACTGATCCCAGTGACAGGGATCAGTAGATCTAGCATGCCCCCCCTCACAGAACGGGGAACCGCCGTGTTTACTTCGGCGGTTCCCCGTTCCTCCTCTCTGTAAGGAGATCGCGGGTCTCCGGCAGACATCGGGTCCGCCCGACCCGCGGGCACACTCTTGCGGGAGCGCGCCCAGCATGAGCCAAATGAGAGGACGTCTATTGACGTCCTCCCGGCATTTTAAAGCCGCGCTGTAGCCGTCATTCGGCTATAGCGCGGATGGGTGGTGGTTAAAGTGTTACACACAGTTTCCAGATGTTTGCAGAACAGTAGTTCTGTTTGTCCCGGTTTTATTTAAAGTGTCACACACAGTTTCCAGATGTTAGCAGAACAGTGATATGGGTTCGCCTGGTTTTATTTAAAGTGTTACACACAGTTTCCAGATGTTTGCAGAACAGTGATATGGGTTCTCCCGGCTTATTTATACTTTTTTGACACAGTTTGAAGATGATTTTAGAACAGTTATATGGCTTCTACCGTTAATTAATACTTTTCAGACACAGTTTGAAGATGGTCCACATCCACCTCCATATTTAAAGTTATTTCCCTGTCCACATTTCTTTGTAGGGCACTTGTCCCACCCTTACCCCCATTTTCCTTCCTTTTGCAGACCTCTAGGACTTTCCTGGACTTTTTTACAGCAATTTTCAGAACTTTTAGTAAAATTACCAGAACCCCGGACCCGAACCCGGACTTTTTTTGAAAAGTCCGGGTTCGGGTCCGGGTCCCGGACACCCCAAAGTTCGATACGGACCCAAACTTTACAGTCCGGGTTCGCTCAACACTACACATAACTAAAAAAATGTGCAACTGATTTTTTTAGGCTCTGCAATAGTTGCACAAATGTTTATCAATTCACTATTTTCACTAAAAGAAACACTAAAATCATTATTACTGGATACATACATGGCAAAACTTACAAATGTCTGCTAAAAAATTGTAAAGAACTGTCTTAGTGTAAAGGTGCAAAGGCCCTGTGTGCTCTGTCTATCTCATAGTGATGTACAGAGATCAGTTATTTAAGGGATCAGTTATTTAATTTGTTTTGGATTGGTGTTTCTATGTCTGAAACCATTTCAAGGACGCCACATATTCAGAAATCATCAACCTATTTTGAATGTCTTGTATTTTTTTGTTAGTCTTATCCAGTTGGACCTGTATTTCTTCTATGGATTTATAATTTTGGTTCACTTGGTCTATCAGGGTGTCTACCTTTGCTTTAATTACAGTATGTACAACTTGCAGCCTAGACTTTGGAGGTCTTGTTTTAGTTCAGTGGGGCTCCTGTTAAAGCAGGCTAGATTATTGTGTCCCATCAACATAACAGTGTTTTAATTTCCTGTGTTTCTGAGATATTACTCTTTTGGTTATAAAAACCTCTGCCATCATCTTGTCAGGTGATGATGCTACTGATAAGACCATTCCTTTTGAGAAAATGAAGCATGGGTATAAAGTGCAGGGTTCACATCCTAGCAGGTCTTCCTTATCTGAGTGACAGATATTCTATGGTTCTTAATCATTTATGTTTTGTGGACCCTTTTGTGTCTTTGGGAATGTTAGCTTTCTCTTTCTGAGGCTGCTCTGGATAAACTTAACATGTGGCCTGTGTATAAATCATTTTAGGATCCAAAAGAGAAAAATGATTTGCTAAATTCTAGGCTTTTCCAGTACCTTTACCTTAGACATGAGGTAAGCAGGTGATTTGCACTTATATTAACAATGATTGCAGATAATCATTTGGCTGTTGCTATGGTTAGAGCTTTCACCCAAACCAAATCCCATGATTTTGTAATTCTACACAAGCTTCCAGGCTTACAATACAAAGGTTTTGTGGGAAACTGATTTGTGTCCCATTGACAACGAGACCTGGGAAGAGGTTCTAACCAGCCATCAATTAGTCTCCTTGAAAATTACTGATAAACTCGCCCATGTATTTAAACTTCATCATACCTATATGATGCCAGTTAGGTTAGTGATATATAAATCGCCCTGTAACTCAATATGCCCTGTGTCAAGTAGCCCTGGCTCCTTTTTCCACTTGCTCTCATCCTAGTGTTAAGAACATTTTACCTATACATGAGAAGAGGTAACCATCCCCTTTCCCTCATAATAATATAAAAGCTTCCTGCCAATATATTGTACATTTTTAGTTATTGAAAATTGTGACCCAGAAGCATATATTGCTGCAGAGATCCACAGCTCAGGTGGGAGACTCTGTCCACAGGACAACAAATAGTTGTGCACTCCACAAATCTGGCCTTTATGGAAGAGTTGCAAGAAGAAAGCCATTGTTGAAAGAAAGCCATAAGAAGTCCCATTTCCAGTTTGCGAGAAGCCATGTGGGGGACACAGTAAACATGTAGAAGAAGGTGCTCTGGTCAGATGAGACCAGAATTGTACTTTTTGACCTAAAAGCAAAACACTATGTGTGTCGGAAAACTAACATTTTACGTCGCACTAAAGACACCATCCCCACCGTGAAACATGGTTGTGGCAACACCATGCTGTGGGATGCTTTTCTACAGCAGGGACAGGGAAGCTGGACAGAGTTGATGGGAAGATGGATGAAGCCAAATACAGGGCAATCTTAGAAGAAAACCTGTTAGAGTCTGCAAAAGACTTGAGGCTGGGATGGAGGTTCACCTTCCAGCAGGACAATGACCCTAAACATACACATATCACATAAAATCCCAATAAAATTAATTTACGTTTTTGGTTGTAACATGACAAAATATGGAACATTTCAAGGGGTATGCATACTTTTTCAAGGCACTTTATAAATTAAGGGATTGTGTATTTTTATGAGGCAGTGGTTTGTAACACTTCCTTACTAAAAGTGGAACTTTAGTTAGAAAATTAGGTCCTGCTAGATCATTTCAGACTAGCCCCTTTAGCAGGTATAGCTATGTAAGCCATTTAATATACTGTATGTGCCCATACTGTTTATAATCCAGTAATAAACTGTTTCACCCTTCTATGTACATGCTCAGTTGCTCTCTGTTTTTAGGCACTGTGTCAAATTTCTAGAGGCTGATTTGCTGACAGCCTAAATATTTACTGCTGTTCAGGGGCTCTGGGCTTCAAAATGGCAGTCTCCGGCAAGAAGAAACAGGAGCAATGCTGGAGTCAATTTACAGCACTCAATAATTTTGGTAGCATAATTATTGTAGTGCTACCCCTGTAGGAGCCGCTCAAATTTTGCCCACGCCTTCCTCACTTTTGCCCCACAGCGAAGCACAAGGTAGATTCACACAGCCAGACACACACACTTCCACTCATTGTTTTCATGACCAGTCTAGGGGTTGTTGTGTTTGTTGTTTTTATTTTTGGAGAACTTGGATAGGGAAGGGGATTTAGCGAGATACTCCAAGAAATAGAACTATTCACAACTGAGAACATCTAAATGATCTGTTTATCAAGCTCTGGTAAAGTCCTTGCTGAACGCAAATAGATGACTTCTATTTGGCAGTAGCAACAAAGTAGTTTCAAGGTTGACCAAAGTAACAGTAGTAGCTGGGCAAAGCTCTTCAGAACACAAGCCAGTTATGGCAGACTGCTCCTGTACTTGGCAGTCCAAAAGTAGCGGAAACTTAGCAAAGTTGTATGCAATAGCAGCAGCTGGACAAAGCTCTTCAGAACACTAGTCAATGTCCCCTTGTCTGGACCCTTAGATGATTTTATAGCACACCAGAAGGGGTTAGGAGCACAAGTCTATAGATCCTTTAGGTTGTCTGTACTCACAAAATGACCAGAGACAGCTGGTTGCCTCCTTTCAACTTCCAAGTGACACTTTATAAGTGATACCAGGCCAGATATTTAATTGACAGCTCCTTCAGCGGCACCAATATTCATTCTGTGTTCTGCATAGCATCCCCTTATTCATCCAGAGCCTTCCTAGGTTACTTGGATGTAGAGGAGACCAGAGGCAGACCCAGCCAGCAACTGAGCACACTGAACAGGCCACACTAATCAATCACAGCTCTCTGTTAAGCAGAGAGCTATATATATTTACATACCAATTCTCCTATTAAGCAGGTGAACAAAACTATATTACACTAATTCTAGCATCTACCTAAGAGGGTGTTACATTGACCCCCCCCCCCACCAAAAATAGAGCATGTCCTCATTGGCCTGGGCAGGCACTCCTACAAAAACCTTTTAACAAAAAATCCTAACAGAGTATCCCACAAACTTGTAAAGAGGATAAGGAAGCTTAGCAAATGAATGTGGCATTCCATATATGTGGCCAGTATATACAAATAAATTAGGTGTGCAAAAATAAGGCATCTGTTGTATAAATATATACAAAGGTTTAGGTAGAGACCCAAAAAATGCACTTTTGTTTGTGCACCCCCCACCAAAAATGTAAGTGATTGGTGGGGTGAGAGAAAAAACACATAACTAACTAATCCCAAGCTATTTAGCAATACTTAAGGCATTATACAATAATAGAAAACTAGAGTGCCTCAGCCAAGGCTGGAGAAGTCCTTACACTCCTGCAGGAAGAAAAGAGAACACATATATACATTGGTTACACATCCTATCTACAAGATAGCTGTGGGAGCATCCTTTCCTAAGAGATGGTCCTCCCACAAAAAAGGCAACTGCAACATCTGCCTTGGGGGCAAACTCTTGACATGTCACTTCTCAGAGCGCTGAAAGAAAACAGAGATAGATATCCTAATTGGCTACCTAAGCACTTTTGCAGAAAAATTGACTTCAGCAAACTTAGTCAGCAATGTAAAGTCCTTTTGAATATCTGGGTTCTGGCTCTGCTAGATAAGTTCACAAACCCAAATGAAAGATGTAAAGTTTACTCAACCGGTACCTGCAGTGATACCACTTCTACAGCATCAAGAGCAACAACTCCTATTCAACTTTAACCCTTTCACTGCCAGGACCTATGCTCCGCTTTTAAACTCAGCTGGCCGGATCATTTTTGCAATTATTCCATTGCTTTTTTATCTTTCCCTTACAGCTTTCAGAGTTTGTAAAAGACCCCCCAAACCATATATTTTCTGAAAGCACATGACCAGTAGAATAAAAAGAAGGTGCTACTGATTTTTAAGGCCCTGCGATATTTGCACAAATGTTTATCAAACCAAAATTTTTGTTAAAGATACACTAACATCATTATCAGTGAATTCATACATGACAAATGTACAAACTTCCTGCTAAATTCCTACTAAATATAATAGTTAAATTCATTGAAATGGTGAAAACAAAAGGTGCACAAAACCATAAATAAAAACAATTTACTCTAAAAAGCTGGAGGTTACCATTTCTCCCTTACAGCTTTCAGAATTTGTAAATGACCCCCCCCCCCCCCCACCATATATTTTCTGAAAGCACATGATCTATAAAATAAAAAATGTGTTACTGATTTTTTAGGCCCTGCAATAGTTGCGCAAATGTTCATCAAATCACTATTTTCATTAAAAATACATTAACATCATTATTAGTGGATACATACATGGCAACATTTACAAAATTCCTGCTGCATTCCAATTAGATAAAAAAGTTAGGCTATTCCCAGCGACGATTCTACCCTCTCCACCGTATTGGGGAGGAGCCCACATGAGTGGCACCCCCAAGGAATGTCCAGGGTCAGTCAGAACACCCTGCACAAGCTGCACCGCCTCACGGACTACTTCAGCGCTGCACCCTGCGCTCTCTCCACAGACAACGGAGGATCACAAGCACAGGAACAAAGCCCTAAGGACATGGATAGCATGGACTCCAGAGACTGTCTCCTCTCAGCTCTCTCCTGCTGATCGAGGTAAGAGAGCTGCCCAATCCCCAGCCCTTTCTCCTAATAAAGCTATCATGCTTAAGAAACAACGCTGGGATCCTCCAGCACAAACAGGCCCTGAAGAGACCCGATCTGACTCCCTTGCAACACTTCCTGCATCAGATCAGCCTCCTTCTGAGCTCACCCTTAAGATGATGCTACTCTCCCTGCAGAAAGATATGTGCAATCAGCTTGGCTCCTCCATATCCATGCTGCATACAAGAATAGACCATGTAGAAGACCACACAGAAAAACTGATGTCTGAACAAAATGTGGCCTATAATGAAATGGCAGATGCCCAAGATCATTATGCTGAAGAAATGAACCTCCTCCAAGCCAAAGTTGCAGATTTAGAGGATCGCTCAAGGAGGAATAATATTAAGTTTCAGGGGGTACCAGAGTCTGTCAAATCTGCTGACCCGGTCCCCTTCATCCAGCAACTATTCCTCACGATTCTTCCTCAATTGCGTCCAGCAGACCTGACAATAGATTGAGTACACCGAATAGCCAAACCTAATCACCTCCCAGCATCAGTGTTACGGGATGCACTGGTACACATCCACTTCTTTCAAACTAAAGAATGGATCATGTCTGCTGCACAAGCATCTCCCTCATTACCAGATCCCTACTCGTCGGTAATGCTTTACGCAGATATCTCTGCCACTACAGCCCAGAAAAGAAGGGAATTCTCACAAGTCACAGCAATCCTCAGAGAGCACAACATTCCATATAAATGGGGCTTTTCTGCTAAAATAGTGGTCATGTTTCAGAACCAAACCACCAACATCTTCGCACCTAAAGATGGCATCAAATGGGTACTGAACCGGGGCCTGATCACATCACCCCCGCCTGATCCACCACCACGGCACCCATCCACCCGTCCTCAGGAATCCTGGCACAACATTTCTACTAATGTCCATTGGTAAGACCTCTGAGCCCCACTATAGCTATGGCACCAAGTGCCCTTTGCCACCTTTTCTGCATCTCTACTCCTCAACACCTGTCCCAGGTGAGCGCATCACTGACTGTTCTTTACTCTTTTCCCCCCAGAGATAGAAAAGTGCCAAGCACGTTCTTACAGTGTTCTTCAGTTTAGTTATATATTTGATTTGATTGTGTTCTCTCTTCGCATTATCAAACTGATTTACTGTGCTACTGTATTGCTAGAAAATGTGTTTTATTGTTCATACACTGCCTATTGCGTTATAATACTATAAGCGTTTTACCACTTTACAACCTCTGTGCGTAACAACAGAAATCGTAATTCCTATATTCCCCCCTCCCCCCATCCGCTAGTCACCAGCAACAATGTCTATCACCATTATGTCCATCAATGCAAAGGACCTCAATTCCCCCTACAAAAGAAATTTACTATGGAAAATGTACAATAGAAGGAAGCATTAACCTACACATCTGACATACTATGTGTGCAGGAAACACACTTTTCCTCTCGTAAGCCACCTTCCTGTTCCCACAAACAATTTCCACAATGCTATTTCTTCATCTCGGCCAAGAAAAAATTAGCGGTTATGCTTGCCATACGCTCCTCAGTTTCCTTCAAGCCGTTCCACACTGAAATTGATCCTGGTGGCAGATTTATTATCCTAAATGCCGCTATTAACAATCAAGTAATCACTATTGGGAATTCCCCCAACACCAACCAAAAATCCTTCGACAAAATTATTATGAAAAAATTGGAGCCCTTTAGACAAGGCCGTCTGATCTTATGTGGAGACTTTAACAACATTGCTGATCCCTTACTTGATACCTCAAATCCTGCCAGCAATAGACCCACCTCTCTCTCCTCCCTGATCCATTCCGAAGACTTGTACGACCCCTGGAGGTGCTTCCATGATACAGAAAGGGATTACACTTTCTACTCTCATGCACAAAAGGTATATTCTCGAATAGATCTATTTTTGACTGACAAGCAAAATTGGCCTTATCACATGGTCCGACCATGCCCCGACACACCCAAAATATCAAAAACAGATTCTATCCAAATTGGAACAGTACTTTATAAATAACGTTGGATCCATAAATGACCCTACGGTAGTATGGAATGCTCACAAGGCCTACATCAGAGGCCTAAACATTAAGTTGGGAGCTCACGAGAAAAGACAATGTAGCACGACCACCTACAAGCTAGTAGAATGTATATGCATTTTAGACAAAGCCAACAAATCACAACCTTCTTCCCTACTTAACGTTGAACTACATACAGCTAGACAGACTTTCAGTAACCACCTCCATGCTAACTTTGATATGCATCGCAAATGCCTCCGCCTGCAACATTACCCGCACCAAAACAAACCTGGAGTTTACCTAGCTAAACAACTCAAACGTGAAATCTCGCAAACCAAAATTCCCTTTCTCACTGACTCTAGTGGTGCCCGCGTCACCAACCCTAAATACATTGCAGACCAGTTCAGCTTTTTTTTACTCCAGGTTATATAATGTATCCACCTCCAACTTGTCCCCTCCTCCCACACCTGAAGACATTAACCGATTTTTGCAGAATGTCTACTTATCCACGTTATTACCAGATAAATTACAATCTCTCTCCACCCCATTCTCCACATCAGAAATCGAGACAGCTATCACTGCCCTGCCACTCAAAGCCCCAGGCCCCGACGGGTTTAGAGGTGAATATTACAAAACATTCTCTAAACTTCTCCCCCCACATCTCTGTCACTCATTCAACCTGAATCACTACAAGCTACCATTGTTACCATACCAAAAACCTCCAACAAACTCAAGCTTCCTGGGCAGGAAAAATCACCCTTGCCAAAATGTTCCTACTCCCACATGTCCTGTATACATCCCGAACTTTACCTATACCCTTTCTTCAAAATCAACTACAAAAACTCCAGTCCATTATAAATGCTTTTATTTGGGTAGTCAAACACCCCGATTGAAACGTAGCACCCTTTGTTCACCCACGGTCTCTGGAGGAATGGGCGCACCGAACATTCAAGCATATTACAAAGCAACTATTTTAGATCAAGCCAAAGTTTGGGGGAAACCTACTCAATCAATCAAGAAAAGAGTACTAGACTTCTACCCCAAACTAATTCTCAGTGCACTCATTCTACAGAACCACGGCACCCGTACCTTCCTTGATACTATAAATACTACCATAAAGATATGGAAGGCCACCATCACAAACACCAAGGGCGGGGGGGGGGGAGTGGCCTGACACAAATGAAGATGGAAGCTCTTCGGTCGGATCTGACTGAGCGTCAGTCCACGTACCCCTTTCCATCCAGAGGCACTTGTCCTGGACCCCGAGGGTTTTTTTCACCTCAGGCCATTCAAGAATGTTTTGTGTTCCACAATGTTTCTTGTTCTCTGTTCTTTTTTTGTTATTTACAGTTTTTTTTTCTTGACTGCTATATATGTGAGTATCAGATTTAACATGCAACGCAGCACTGACCTAACCTTTATCAGGTATTTTTTTACTACTTTAATGATCTGTATGCTGAGATATCACATGTTTCCTTTTACTAAGGTATCGATTGAAATGTCTAACTTTGTAACATTATGGCTATAAGGATTTATTCCTGTAATGTAAAGGGTCTGAATTCCATACAGAAACGTTGGATAGCCTTAAAGGAATTCAGATCCTAAGGAGCGGACGTGATTATGATTCAGGAGACCCATTTCAAAACCGGTGGTTCCCTTAAATTTGCCTCCAAACACTTTCCCACCACTTTTATAGTTTCTGATCCTTCAGGGAAAGCTGGAGTCGCTATTCTAATCAAACGTTCTTGTAATATCCATGTGACATCCTCATTTTTAGACCCCAATGGTCGATTCATACTCCTGAGTTGTACTCACTCTCGCACCGCTTTCACCTTGGCAAATGTATATGCTCCTAATAATGGTCAGATTGGGTTTCTTACCAATGTCTTTGAGGAAATGCAATCTTACTTTCAACCATTCACGGTCATAGGTGGAGACTTTAATTTGTGCATGTCACCATATAGAGACAGGTTTGCACTTTTTCAGTCCACTCCACCATTGCATGCTCAGAAATGATCCACATCTTTCCGGAAGTTGATTCGATCCCATAACTTATATGACACATGGAGGGTACATCATCCCACCCTCAAACAATATACATTCTATTCCCCCCCACATAAGCTATATTGCAGACTAGACCATTTATTTGTCACTGCGCCCATGCTCCCAAATGTAGCTTTTTCAGAGATAAACCCTATTACATGGTCCGATCATGCCCCCATTACCCTAGAACTAGTTCTGTCAGTCTCATCGCCTAAAACATGCCACTGGCGTCTAAACTAAACTTCTCTATGCACATCCAACATTAACAAGGAGCTGTAAGAAAAACTTTTAAAATTCTTCCAAATAAACGAGGGTTCAGTTTCGGAGATATCCACTTTATGGGAGGCTCATAAAGCTTTCTTTAGAGAGGAATGTATTTCTACCGGTTCTCGTCTGAAACGAGACTCTAACAAACAGAAAGAAGAGCTTTTGGCGCGCCTGCGTACCGCTGAAAATAAACTATTACAAGCTCCTACTGTAGAGCGTCTGAGAAATGTGGTTGCGGTGCGTAATCGCATCAAGTCTCTGACTATGAGTAACATAAACAAATCGATATTATGGTCTAGACAAAGGTTTTGTGAGTATGCTAACAAGCCACATAGGATGTTGGTTAACAGGTTAAAGCCAAGACTGGCCTTGACAATACCCGATCACCTCACTCAGTCGGACGGCACTCCCACTCATTGTCCTCGCACTATGTCTCAGGTGTTCGGCAATTATTATAAAGATTTGTATAACTGCCTCAGATCTGACCCAAATTCTAAGTTTACGCAAGAAAAGTTTGAATGTTTTATAGACACTCTAAAGCTGCCCAAAGTTACCCCCTAACAGAACGCGCAAATTAATGCCCCCATTACATCTGAAGAACTTTGGGAGGTTATAAAACATCTACCTTCACAAAAATCTCCAGGCCCAGATGGCCTCCCGTACTCCTATTACAAAACATTCTACTCAATTCTTGCCCCCTACATTTTACAATTATATATTTTGTTACAAAAAGGCACCCTCCCACATAGCCAATTCCTTAACGCTTACATAACGGTGATACTGAAACCTGGTAAAGACCCCACTTCCCCTGACAACTACTGACCGATCGCTTTATTAAACTCAGATTACAAAATATTTACTAAGATTCTGGCCAACAGATTGTCACTAATTTTACCTTCCCTTATACATAAGGATCACATCTCTAATAGGACACGTCAAGGGTGCCCGCTCTCTCCCTTGATACTCAACCTTATCATGGAACTTCTGGCCCAAACTATCCGAGAAAACCCACTTATATGTGGCATCATAATTGGAAACACCACACACAAAATCGGCCTCTATGCCGACAATGTCATTATATCCCTAACAGACTCATTTAAGTTGCTCCCTGCACTTCACCATACACTAGACCTGTTCAGCAAGGCCTCACTATACAAAATCAATGTCGCAAAGTCTAGTATGTTAGACATAGGACTTGACCAATATACCAAGAAAGACATTACTGCTCAAATGTTCTTCTCATGGGCCCCCAACTCCATGCTTACGTACTTGGGAATCCAATTGATCAACCCCTCCTCCTGGCTACTATCCCTCAACTTCAACAACCTTATAACTAAACTTCAGAAAACAATACAAGACCTCCAACAAACTCAAGCTTCCTGGGCAGGAAAAATCACCCTTGCCAAAATGTTCCTACTCCCACATGTCCTGTATAGTGTTGAGCGAACCCGGACTGTAACGTTCGAGTCCGTACCGAACTTTCGGGTGTCCGGGGCACGGACCCGGACCCGGACATTTCAAAAATCGTTCGGGTTCGGTCCGGGGTTCTGCTATTTTACTCCACGTGTTGAGAAGCTGCAGGGCAGCCAATCAACAAGCGTTTCACTGGGACAAAACACCCTGCCATTGTTTTAAGTTTGGATGCCCAAAAGGCTTTTGATCGCCTGAGCTGGCCCTTTATGTTTGCGGTTCTGCAGCAATATGGATTTTCAGGCTCCTTTATCCGGGCATTGCAGGCTCTATACTCGAGAGCTTCTTCTCAAGTACAGCTATCTTCATATCTGTCGCAGACGTTCTCCCTGAGCAACGGTACCAGACAGGGTTGCCCCCTGTCACCTCTTTTATTCATTCTCAGCCTGGAGCCTCTTGCTATAGCCATCAGGGACCAGATGGACATACAGGGAGTGCGGCTGCGACAACAGGAGTATAAGTTATCCCTATTCGCAGATGATATTTTACTAACTCTTACCCATCTACACACATCCCTCCCCTCTTTACACAGACTTCTGACAACCTTTAGCTCCATCTCCGGATTCAAGATGAACTCTTCTAAAACTGAAGCTTTGCATATTAATGTACCACCGACCCAATTGGCCTCCCTACAAACGACATATAGCTACCACTGGTGCACACAATCACTTAAATATGGTCCTTGTTACCGTTCTCTCTTTTAGGAAGAATTAATGTCCTTAAAATGTCAGTCCTTCCGAAACGACTGTATCTATTTGAAACTCTCCCCGTCTCTATCCCATTAGCGAAACTGAAATTACTTCAAAGGAAATGTATGCGTTTCATTTGGAATAATGCCTCACACCATATCGCAGGTTCAGTGATACGCAGGTCTGGGAGCCCCTGACTTAGTCAAATATTATTACGCCACACATTTGAGTGTTATAACCTCTTGGACATCCAGAATGGCCCCAAGTAGGTGGGCCGAGATAGAAATGAGTATCACCAGACCCGTTCATGTATGCTATATGCTCTGGCCTTCTTCAAGTAAATATGTTCCCCAATTGAGATCATTGTGCTAAGGCCCTATGCTTTTTACCCTAACCATATGGCGGAAGTGTTCCAGGAAGTTTTCACTCTCGTCTCAACATTCCCCCCTCATGAACATACTCTTCAACCCAGATATCCCAGACAGTCTCTCCTATGACCGTATGCTACCATGGACTAAGGCAGGGATATTCCAGTTGCGACATTTAGTAAACCCAGTGACATATCAAATTCTATCCTTTTCGGACTTACAATCTAAGCACGGGTTCCCCGATAAACTCAGTTACTCGTATTTACAATGTAGACACTTTTTTTTTAATATATCCAATACCCTTGCATTGGAAAGACCCACCGACTTTGAGTTACTTTGTGCTAAGGGTCCCCACAAGCCCTGACAGATTTCTACTATCTACAAAATCCTTCATGAGGCTACCCCACTAACTGACGAGAGCCATAATTGAAAAAAGAAAAAGAAATGGGCAACAATATTGAACCGACCTATTTCTTTGATAGACTGGGGGAAAATATGGGACTCAACATCCAAAATCTCCAGATGTGTTATACAAAAGGAAACCGCGAGTGCGCATGCGCCGGCGTCCGTGATGGCTGCATGATCACGGAGCTCCGGGCTACCCCGCCACCAGATGCCCTAATTAGCCACCATCCGGACCCATCTACCCCAGACCAGGCACCCTTCGATGCAGGGGAGGCAACAGAGGACCTGAGGGACCCCCCCCGGAACGAGTGGAGGCGGACGTCGGGGCCGGCCCAAAATCGAGGCCGCGACTGCGGCCTAGTCGCGGTCGGGACCGGAGCGGGCGTTCCTCTTTACAGCACCGAACGCACCAGCCCTCAGGATCAGAAGGTGAGGAGGTCCCTCTGGCAAGACTGCCCTCAAAAAGGGGGTCAGATAGTTTCTTTATCCAGCCAAGTTATAACAACGGGTAAAGAAAAAGAAAAAAGTTAATACCGA
>BLSH010376760.1:131642-141714 GCA_018402905.1 Glandirana rugosa
AATTTATTTTCCCTATCCCCATTTATTTGTAGGGCACTTGCCCTAGTTTGAAGATGATTTTAGAACAGTTATATGGCTTCTACCATTAATTAATACTTTTCAGACACAGTTTGAAGATGATCCACATTCACCTCCATTTTTGCTTTTTTATGTTTTTATTTTTTAAAAAATATTTACAGTTATTTCCCTGTCCCCATTTTTTTGTAGGGCACTTGCCCTACCCTTACCCCCATTTTACTTCCTTTTGCAGCCCTCTAGGGCTTTCCAGGACTTTGTTACAGCCATTTTTGTGCATAAAAGTTCGGGTCCCCATTGATTTCAATGGGGTTCGTTGTCCGTGCGATCGTTCGGGTTCCGTCCGGACCCGGACCCGGACTTTGTCCCGAAGTTCGGACGGACCAGCAGAACCCGAACTTCCAGAGGTTCGCTCAACTCTATTTATAATATCTCTCTTATGCAGTCACTCTGTTTTCATAGCTTTTGTTTTTTTCTTCTAACGTTTTGTTTATTCCTCAGGTACACTAACTCTACAATAACAGATTTTGATCTCAATTTAGATTTTTTGCCGTACCAGTCTTTAATATCACTCTTTTTATCTTCATGTTATCTTTGTTGGAAAAAGAAAAAAAGATGTAATATGTTGCACTTTTATGGATATATGGTTATCTAAGTACTATTCCATGTATTGTACACTCTATTGTTTGTTAAATAAACAATTAAAAAAAAACATCAAGGGCATCCCGCATGCCTTGCTCTCATACATACCCCTAGAAGCTATTTATGTCTTTATACCTGACATCTCCCTCTCTGAATGGATTACTGCAGGCATCTCTAATATTGGAAACCTATTCAAATGATCATTCTTCCTATCCTTTCAGCAACTCCAAAAAAACTGGCACATCAGATTTAAAGACTTTTTTAAATACCCCAGCATACCCTCAGTCTTATCCAAAGTACAATTGTCAGAAGCCCCAACACTTTGATACCTGATACAGTCCTTTACCCAACCTTCCAAACACTGATATGGAATCTTTCACGTCTACAAACTCCTCACCAACTCCTCACCAAAACCATCAACAACTCAAAGACCCAGACGATGATACAATGGGAACAAAAACTGCAATGCTCCTATACCCCTCAACAATGGTACTGATCACTACTTGCAACTTTACATTGGGAAACCTTTCAAAAAACTGTATCACAACTGGTACCTTACCCCAGTAAAAATTGCTTGTATCCACCCAACCTCAACCAATCTCTGTTGGAGAAATTGTGGATTCCCAGGAACTTCCTTGCATATTTGGTGGAACTGCCCAATACTAAGCACATTCTAGTCGAACCTCCAAGCTCCTTTTCTCTATCATACCAATCCCTGCCCCCTTACTCCAAAGATGGCTTTGTTTGGTATGGACATGGACACATGGCCCCGAATGTCCACACAGTTATCTCCCATGTATTCATAGCTACCCGCCTGGTCATTGCAAGAAACTGGAAAGCTACTCTTTCCCCTACCTGCGCGGAACTCATAACTATCTTGAACAATCACTGCCTCATGGAATACATGTATGTCAAAGCCCAATTACGACTTCCTGCCTTCTAAAACAACTGGAATCTCTGGCTCAATCACACAAAATGCCTATCTCTCACATAATCACATGGCTGCACAGCTGTGCTCAACATCTCCAGCCCACAACCCATGTGCACCTCTTTAGATACGCTTTTGCCATCCACAACATATTATCGATATCTGTTAATATATGTTAACTCTTCTTTAAAGCCTCTTATATGTACTTTGACGAACTATAAATATCTTTTATGTCACTGAGATTGATATATAGGCTGTGGTCTCTCCCCCCTGGGACACATGCGTTTCCAGTTGGGGTGCCTTGGGGAGAGAGGACCACATACTCTGTGTTAACGTTAGACTTTAATATATATGCTTGAGCTTTACAATGTTTGTAACCTCAGTAATATCGCTTGTTAGCACTTGTCATTTCTTAACCGACTAGATTTATTTTACCCTAATACACAGTGGACAATTTCCACATTTTTTTTTTTTTTTACTCTCTGTACTGTCTTTTTGAAAATCAAATCAATAACAAATATTTAAACATTTTAAATTGCGCTTTTTTGTGAAAGGATGAAAACTGAAGGTACGCAAAACTGTAAATAAAAACAATTTAATCGGGAGGCTACCATTTTTCAGCTTTCAGAATTTGAAAAGACCCCCAAACTATACATTTTCTGAAAGCACATGACTTATAAAATAAAAAAAAGTGCTACTGATTTTTTGGACCCAGCAATAATTGTGCAAATGTTTATAAAATCGCTATTTTCATGAAAGATGCACTTAAATCATGCACACAAAGACAACATAACTAGAGTTGAGCGGACACCTGGATGTTCGGCGGGTCCGGCCGAACTTCGCAAAAAAGTTCGGGTTCGGTACCGAACTTGACCCGAACTTTACCCTGGACCCCGAACCCCATTGAAGTCAATGGGGACCCGAACTTTTCTGCACAAAAATGGCTGTAAAAAAGTCCTGGCAAGTGCTAGAGGGCTGCAAAAGGAAGTAAAATGGGGGTAAAAGTACGACAAGTGCCCTACAAAAAAATGGGGATAGGGAAAATAACTTAAAATCAAATTTAAAAAAATAAAAATGGGAAGGGGGGTGGATGTGGAGTAGGAGCCTAGAGGTTGACTAGGCCGTGACCGTGGCAGTGTAGGTGATGATTTTAGAACAATAATCTGTCCCTTACAGCAACAGCAGGAACCTGACCTTATAGGAGAAGGCGATGATTTTAGAACAATAAATCTGTCCCTTACAGCAACAGCAGGAACCTGACCCTATAGGAGTGGGCGATGATTTTAGAACAATAATCTGTCCCTTACAGCAACAGCAGGAACCTGACCCTATAGGAGTAGGCGATGATTTTAGAACAATAATCTGTCCCTTACAGTAACAGCAGGAACCTGACCCTATAGGAGTAGGCAATGATTTTATAACAATAATCTGTCCCTTACAGCAACAGCGGGAACCTGACCCTATAGAACTAGGAGATGATTTTAGAACAATAATCTGTCCCTCAAAGCAGTAGACTCTACCTAGTCCAGAATCAGATCGTTCTGTAATGCAGGATGATATTTGCAATCTGTCCCTCAAAGCAATAGTAGTAATCTCTACCTACTCCACAATCAGATCGTTCTGTAATGCAGGATGAGATGTTATTAATATCTGCAATCTGTCCCTCACAGCGCCGGCAGCATCCTCTCCCTAGACTAGCCTGAGAGCATGTGACATGCAGCACTATGTGACTCCAGCTTATACAGAGGCTGGGTCACATGATGCACTGGCCAATCACAGCCATGCCATTAGTAGGCATGGCTGTGATGGCTTCTAAGGGAGAACAAGTGAAACGCTTGTTGATTGGCTGCCCTGCAGCTATTCAACATGCGTGATCAAGTACCCGAACCCAGAACCCGAACCCAAACGTTTTTCAAATGTCCGGGTTCGGGTCCGGGTCACGGACACCACAAAGTTCAGTACGGACCCGAACTTTACAGTTCGGGTTCGCTCAACTCTAAACATAACTTATAAAATTTCTAAATTGCTACTAAAGTATCATTCACATGGGGCGTACTAAAGTGTATGCCCTTTGAGGGTCATGTTTACCTGTACAGGGATGCACAGGTTTTCTGTGCATCCATGTGCAGGCAGTCCTATTTATATCAATTGGGATGCACAGGCATAGCCCCTGCTCCACATCAGTGTGGATCTGGGTACACAAACACAAATGCGGACAGTGTGAGCTCAGGGACATGCACTCGGGCCCACATGGATGTCAAATTGGGAGAAACGGCTCTGTTCATGCAGTTGCTACATCCCAAATTACATCTATGAGGCTGCCTGCACAGCTCAGCTCTGAGGAAGGGGGGTGTGCCCGCGAAATGCATCAGCCTTCACCCATTGTTTTCACAGCATACATGTCCACACCAATCCACTTTGTGGATTTTTCTTTGGTTCATTTAAGAGTCATTGTTTGTCAGTACCCATTTTATACTGCTTTTATTATTCATTAAATACAGTTGGTAATACACTAGGTGTGCGTGCCTTCCTTTTTTGTTTTTCATAGATTGTATCGGATTACAACATCTGAGGAGGGCAGCATCTGCCCAGTCTTGAAATACTGATGCCCTGATTGCTCTTTACCTTGAAGACCTCTGAGCGCTGGACGTGGCTACTTTTTTCTGTTCTTCTACTATTTAGGGATGCACAGAACACCTGTGCATCCCTGTACAGGTAAACATGGCCTCGCAGGGGTGTATGCCCGTGTGAACAAGGCCTTAAGCCCTTTTCACATTAGCGGACCACTTGGGTCCGCCCTATCTATTTTTCAGGTGGACCCCGATGGACACACCCATTGTTTTCTATGCAGATGTAAATGGGCATGTGTCCGTTTACACCTGCCTTTATCCAATCAGATCCGGACCGCCAAAAACAGACGGATGGGGATCCATTCCCCATCAGTCTAGCAGACAGAATCAGATGACAATTGGATGGAAACGGACACACGGACTGTTTCCATCTGACCACCCCATATGGAACAGCGGACTGTGTCTGCTCTGCATCAGTAGAGGGGACATGGACCCTTCATCCACCTGCTCAGCAGGGATCAGCGAACAAATCCCCTGCTGAGCAGGCAGATCCACTTGGCAAAGTCCACTCCTCGATAAAGGTGACTTAGTAAGTTTTTTTACAATTACATTTTTTAATACTTTGTACTTTGTGTTTTTTTTTTTGGTCTTTGGTGACATATCAGAGGTCTAAATAGACCCCTGATTTCTCTTTTTGTGAAAGAGAAAGGGACCTAAGATAGTCCCTTTCTCTGCAGCCTAAGCTGCACATTACATGAATGAATAGCAGAGACTCCTATTCATTCATACACTGGCACATAGTAAACATGGTTTACTATGCTCAGTTATCAATGGACACAGGAACGTTTGGTAGTGATCGCTGACTGTGTCCATTGTAGGAAAGGGAGGGAGCTGGTAAACACATGTTTATCAAGCCCACACCCTCACGTCCCACTCTCCATCCTGAGAGCTTGCCAGAGCTGAATGCCAGAGCAGCAGCTGCAGGCAGCAGGGGGGAGAAGAGGGTGCCGGCCAGCAGCGACGGATCGGTGAGATGGGGGCCATTGCAGGGGGGGTCAGAGTGGTAGGGGGTACATATAAGTCCTCTAAGTCCCTGCAGCACCCGAAGTCAGTGGAAGAGGCAGAGGATGAAGCCGGAAGCTCAAGGGTAGCTGCAGGGGATTGGGTTTGCAAGGGGCAGATCGTTGAGGGGGGAATCAATGTTGGGGGGGGGGAGGGGATGCAAGAGAAAGGAAAAGAAGAATGGGAGGTCTTTTTGGAGGAAGAGGAGAGGTGGTAGGTGAAGAGGCTGGACACAGGGAAGTGGCGGAATTAGAGGGGTCACATTTTGAGATGAATAGCTCTTATCCGCAGATTGCAATACACTGATCAGAGCTAGAGGTTTGTAAATCAGAGTCTGCTGAACAATTCTGATATATATGAGCTTTTAGCAGAAGCAGAAATGCACCATATGGACCTGGCCAGTTGGAAGCAATGCTGAAGGTCCGCACAACATACGTACCCTGGCAGCAAAAGGGTTAAAGTAGTAGTTGAGCGTGGCAACCCCCTGCTGGGTAGAAGTAATATCTTGCTTACAGGAGTCTCTGTTGATGAGCCACTACTTGCCCCTAAGGTGATAGCTCAAAAGGACATCTCCTGGGAACTAACATGGGTTTCCCTCTGCATTTGGCAACAGTTCAGTCCTTGTATGTAGAACATGAGAACAAAGACTTCACAAAAGTTCCTTTCCTTTTGAGTAAACTTATTCTTATGGCAAGCCATTGCCTGAGCCTACAGCAATGATTCGCCCAAACTCACTTCAGTATGACATGTCCAGACATGAGCCAAAGTACCCTCACCTTTTTGTCACAGGAAGATAAAGGAAGGGATTTATAACCTGTGTCCATCTAGCTCAGCGGATGGCAGCATAACTCTGTGCTATGTTTGTCTCCCAGCTCATGCAGCCGCTCATCGCAACCTCAGACCGCACCACCACACTGTATTACAGCCTGTGCCTCATCCGGCAACAGCTGGCGCAATGTACAAGCAGAGGAAAGCCTAAAAACCCCTGCAGAAGCTGACAGACTTCTTCTCTGCAGTAGGCCCTATCTGCAGCCAAAATGACCCCGGAAGATCACGGAACAGCCACATGCGGCTCTCTCCCTCTGCCAACAGCTCAGGAAATGAGCGGCGATCAGCAGCCCCCTTCCATACAGTTCCTAATGGCGAGTCCTCTCCTCCATACTCACCTTCCACCCCCAGCCCTGCAAAATCAAGACCACGGAGGAATGAGACTGCACATAACCTGCTTAATATGGCAGCCTTTGATTTATCCCTATCTACAGCATAACCCCAGCCAGCCATTGACTCATTCCTTGCCACTGAGCAACCCATCTCTGAGCAAACTATGAAATATATGCTCATATCTCTGATGCAAATACGTCATTCTGACCTCTCTGCAGTAGTCTCTTCTCTATTTAAAGTTGTGCAGGACCATGATCAGCAAATTCACTACATTAAGGCTACATGTAGACGGGACATTTCTCAACCTCTACTGAACGACTCTACTTGACAGCTAGAAACCAATGTTTAAAAACATCCGTTTAGACACGTTTGCATGCTGCGTTTAGCTGTGTTTAGTCGTGTTTAGCTGCGTTTGCATCTAGGAGTGTTTTTTTTTTTTTGAAAATGAAAAACGTCTGTAAATGAAACGCTCCTAGATGCGAGTTACCACATTTAGGCGTGTTTACAAGCTGCTACAGGCATTTGGCGTTTCAAATGCCTCTGAACATCCATCTCAAATGCATTTTTTTTCTTTCCAAGAAATGCTTCTAAACTCAACTGCCTACAAGTGACTATAAAGGACCCTGTATATATGTACTAATAAGATAACATAGAGGAGAGTTCAAGGGCAGCTGAAAAAAATGCCCAACTGCTTCTAAACGTCCGTTTACCAGCAGCAGTGTACATGTGGCCTAAGAATAAGATGGAGGACCTCTTTAATGCACATAATGATGTTGTGGATGCCCACGCTGACCATGAATCTGAAATACAACAACTGAAACTAAAATTAGCAGATTTAGAGAACCGCTCACACATAAATAGTATAAAGTTTTGCAGCGTCCCTGAATCGATCTCCCAGGCTGATCTTGCTCCATTCCTCCAACAGCTAATGTGAGCCCTAATACCAGAATTAACCAGTCTGCAGTTGGTGATTGACAGAACCCACACGCTTCCAAAACCCCCTTTTCTCCCAGTATCCACACCCAGAGATGTTTTGACACATATTCACTTCTTTCATGTGAAAGAAAAAGTGATACTTGCTGCAAGGCGTGCCACAAACCTGCCCGTGACATTCCCCAACATCAAGCTCTACAAAGACCTTTCTCAGCAGATGATGCTCAACTGGAAAAAGCTGGAAACTACCACCAAAGCTCCCCAAAACCATAAAATCACCTATAAATGGGCCTTCCCAACGAAATTGATGATGACTAGAGTTGAGTGAACCCGTGGATGTTCGGGTTCGGTGGGTTTGGCCGAAATTCGGAAAAAAGTCCGGGTTCAGCACCGAACTTGACCCGAACTTTACCCCGAACCCCATTGAATTCAATGGGGACCAGAACTTTTAGGCACAAAAATGACTGTAAAAGAGTCCTGGAAAGTGCTAGAGGGCTGCAAAATGATTTTAGAACAATGATCTGTCCCTTACAGCAACAACAGGAACCTGACCCTATAGAACTAGGAGATGATTTTAGAACAATAATCTGTCCCTCTAAGCAGTAGACTTTACCTATTCCAGTCAGATCTTTCTGTAATGCAGGATGAGATCTGCAATCTGTCCCTAAAAGCAGTAGTAGTAGTAATCTCTACCTATCTATCTATCTGCAATCTGTCCCTCACAGCACCGGCAGCATCCTCTCCCTACACTACCCAGAGAGCATGTGACATGCAGCACTGTGACTACAGCCTCATATAGAGGCTGGGTCACGTGATGCACTGGCCAATCACAGCCATGCCATTAGTAGGCATGGCTGTGATGGCTTCTAGACAAAACCAGTGAAATGCTTGTTGATTGGCTGCCCTGCAGCTATTCAACATGCGTGATCAAATACCCGGCAGCAGGAACCTGACCCTATAGGAGTAGGCAATGATTTTAGAACAATAATATGTCCCTCAAAGCAGTAGACTCTACCTAGTCCCGAATCAGATCGTTCTGTAATGCAAGATGAGATCTGCAATCTGTCCCTCAAAGCAGTAGACTCTACCTAGTCCAGAATCAGATCGTTCTGTAATGCAGGATGAGATCTGCAATCTGTCCCTCAAAGCAATAGTAGTGATCTCTACCTAGTCCACAATCAGATCGTTCTGTAATAAAGGATGAGATGTTATTAATATCTGCAATCTGTCCCTCACAGCACCGGCAGCATCCTCTCCCTAGACTAGCCTGAGAGCATGTGACATGAGGCACTATGTGACTCCAGCTTATACAGAGGCTGGGTCACATGATGCACTGGCCAATCACAGCCATGCCATTAGTAGGCATGGCTGTGATGGCTTCTAAGGGCAAACCAGTGAAACGCTTGTTGATTTGCTGCCCTGCAGCTATTCAACATGCGTGATCAAATACCCAAACCCAGAACCCGAACCCAAACTTTTTTTTCAAATGTCCGGGTCACAGACACCCCAAAGTTCGGTACGAACCCGAACTTTACAGTTCGGGTTCACTCAACTCTAATGGTGACACACCAGGGGCAGTTCACTGTTCGCAGCCTGGAGGAGTGTTTGCAACTGCTGCGAGAATGGCATATCCTACCAACAGACGACCAAGTGCTCCCAACCCACTCACCGTGCCATATGGTTATGGAGGCAATATATAGTATCAGGATACATGATTGTCACTGGTTCCCAACTGTGGCTACAAGCTCTGACCTATTATAGCTGGGTGGCTATGGCCTGTCTCTCAAAGTACCTATTCTGTATTGATTAATCTTTCTAGATTTACCCTTGCTGATCCAAAATACTGATCCTCCCCCATTGTTTCTAGCAGTAGTTTTTTTTTTTAAAAGGTGTTTATTTTTGTATTTTTTTTCAAAAATACTCACACAAAACATTAAACATTTGCATAGTATTACGTATACAAGTGCCATTGACAGTCCAGGCGTGGCGATAGGCTACGCAGAGCCCTTTCAAATTTTCCTATCAAAGTAAGTATCATAGCAAGCAGTCATGACATATCTTGTGTACTCCCTTGTAAAATATGTAAATAAGGTAAAACAAATTAGGGTATATTGATACCTTTAAAACTCTAAACAAAACCAAAGCAATTGGGCCCCCCTCCATACCACCCAGCTCTATTCTAAGAGCTATAATTGGTGTGTAGGTATATAGAAAGATATATACATACACCATTCACGCCTCATTCATTCATACCACCAATCATTCATACTAGAAAGATATATGGATGTGTGGTTAATATCGAGAATCTTATCTCGACCCACCATACCTCCCCCCGGGTTAACGAAACCAAAACAAATCTCAAAATTTCCATAGTTATATGGGATTAAACAAAATGGAATAAATGTATAAAATGTTCCCTCATGTGTTCTATACAGTACTGACGAACGATACTATGAATGAAACTATCCTTTTAAACTTTCCCGAGACGCATCGGATAGCGGTGCGGACCTGACAGTTACCGTGAACATATGCATTATGATACGTTTACAAATTACAAAACACACTCATAAAAACTTTTTTTTATGTTTTTATTTGTGGAAAATTTTTTTTTTTGATGACGATCTTTGTTACCCCCTCCTAGTCATAAAACCTAGTCGTTCCCATTTAGATCTTTCTAATTAGTTATGTCTTATCCATGAAACTCTCTGTCCGGTATCGGTGGGTCGATATTATCCAGTCTCGAACATCGGTGTCAACCCTT
>BLSH010376760.1:145185-197431 GCA_018402905.1 Glandirana rugosa
TGGCGGTAATTCCATTTGGTACGCCAGGACGACCCCTTCCATCTCCTTTATTTTGACCTGAAATGATACAACTCCGTTCTACAGGCGTTCTATTCCCTTTCCCACCCTCTTTGGCTTTTAGCCTAATCACGTGATCTTCTGCATCAATTGGGTAATGGGGGGTTCTACCGCCGGATAGTGCCATTTTACGTCTGGGACCTCCTATTTTGTCTACTATAACTTTTATCTGAGGCGTCCTTGTTGAACGCCCACCATCCGGACGGACTTTTTCACCTTCCAGAGGCAGTCCTTGTTTCTAGCCGCCCTGAGGGCCGCATCTCTGTCGCGGTAATTTAGGAGACGTAGAATCATTGGGCGCGGGGGGTTACCCGGGGGTAAGGGTTTGCCCGGGATCCTGTGAGCTCGCTCAATGACAAAACATGTGGAGAAACAGTCTCTGCCAAATTCTTGCACCAGCCAGCTCTCCAAGAAGGCAGGGGGGTCAGAACCTTCCACTTTTTCAGGCAGGCCTACCACCCGCAAGTTGTTCCTGCGGAGTCTATTTTCAATATCATCTGTTTTATCCTCCAGGGTCTGCATTTTACCGTGATAGGCCGCCATCTTGGGGGGTAATGGGTTAACTACGTCTTCTAGTGCACTAATCCGATTTTCGGTTTCTCCCACCCTTTCCCTTATCTTGCGGACATCTTGCCTCAACATAGTAAAGTCCAGTTTTATTTCCTCTACCTTCCCCAGCAGGACCGCATGGTTTACCTTAATGGCGGTCATCACATCCGCCAGCGTGAGTTCTCGCTGTTCTCCTTGTATATCGGATGTTACCGCATCTGGCGGAGGGGTTTCTTGCGGGTCCCGATCCGGGGCTCCAGAAGCCTGGGAGTGATCCATTTCGTCCCCGAACAACTCGGGAGTGGAGGCCGGGGACGGGCGTGGGGCCGGAGAGGAGCGGCCATCTTGTGAGCGCGTGTTCATGCCGGATGATCTAGGCGGCGGCTGCTTCTTTCTCCGCTGACCCATCCACTGTGGGCATAAGATGGGTCGATTTAATCACCTCTCCACCTAGGCTACAACCCAGCGGGGAAGGATTGACGTTAGAGCAGGCAGATTCTCAGGATTAGGCAGGATTATTAGAGGTTCTCCCCGGAGCTCAAAAGGAAAGCGTCCGCTCACATCCCTCTTCCGGTCACGCCCTCCTTTCTAGCAGTAGTTACTGCCCATTGTATTGTTTAATACGGGACCTTTTTTTTTTACAAGTTTTGCTTTGCTTTACTCT
Source organism: Glandirana rugosa (assembly GCA_018402905.1). NCBI lineage: Eukaryota > Metazoa > Chordata > Amphibia > Anura > Ranidae > Glandirana > Glandirana rugosa. Next base: position 146,456 of record BLSH010376760.1, read on the forward strand.
GCCGCACCAGTCTCAAGACTCTACAAACTCCATCTCAGGTTTACTACTATATCTCTAAAACACAGGAGAGCACTTAGAACTTGCCCATTGACCTTGCCTCTCTCGCTCTTTGGGAGAAGTCACCTCTTTAAATTGGTATTTTTTGCCAGGCTACTATATCCTCTACAGACCTTCCCATTACTCCTTAAACATATTGATGTCCAGAAAATCCATATGGCTCTGACCGCCTGTATCTGGCAGTGCAAGAGGCCCAGAATTGCCTTACAAAAACGGTGTCTCCCGAAGAGTGGGGGGGGGGGCAGGCTTGCCCAATATTAGGTTTTACAATTTATCATGTTTGCTAAGACAAGCTCTGGACTGGCTATCGGCAAAGTCCCGCTAATCCAATTATGTGTTGGAGGGAGCCCTGGTGTCCCCATTTAACCTCCAGTCAGTCCTTCACTCCAAGCTTTCTGCTCTACCTCATTCAATGAGGACTAACTTGATAATTAATATACTCTCATCGCTTGGGGTGAGGTGAGAAGACTCTAGGGCTTACCCTCCAGCATATCACGCTACCTGCCCATAGTAGGAAACCCTGGGCTCCCGCCCTCCCCCGATAACAAGGCCTTTGCCCAATGGTCCTCCCTCTGCCTGAGGACTGTCTCCCAGGTTTTCAACCCTACCCAAGGCTCTATCAAACCTTTTTTGAAGGTGGTAGAGTCCCACTCATTACCATCTTCCCACTTTTTTCACTACTACCAGCTAACAAGCTATCTTAAGTCCTGCTTTAGTCCACGCCATGATCCCTTCAAATCATCTTATATTGATACTCTACTGACTAAAGGGTAATACTCAATATCTGAGATCTACTCCCACCTAATCCAACATCAAGCCTCAATGAGAAGTCTTGACACTTCTAAAAATAGATTTTTATATGGTCTACTTACAAAGCATATATACAGTACATGGTATCCTTATAAAGTTGAATTATTTTGCTAAATGCCAGAGGGCCAGGCAAATTGATGAGGTGCTCACTATCATTAGGCAGAAAGAGGAACAGAATAAAAAATCCCCTACACCCTCACTAACCTCAGCCCTTCTGTCAGATAGACAAAAATTACGCTCTTTCCTTCTATAGATTAAAGCCAATTATTATGCATTGGACAATAAAGCAGGTGCACTCCTAGCCAGACAGATTAAGTTGCAACGCACAAAATCCAAAATACTATCCTTTAACCACCCTAATTCAGGGACACCTTTAACCAATCCCCAGGATATTGCAAATGCTTTTAGTGACTACTATTTCTCTTGATACAACCTCAGTTTCCCCTCCACTCCTCAGCCTACTGACACCTTTATATATGTCTTTTTAAGCTCCATAGACCTCCCTACTCTGTTCCTTGCACAACAAGTATCACTGTCCACACCATTTACAATCTCTGAAATTACAAATGCCATTATAATATTTCATTACAATCAATTTGCAAGCAATTTGCAGATTTACTATACTTTACTATCACCGCACCTGGCATCCCTCTTCAGTCGTGCCGTGTCCTCTGGCTCACTTTCTTAAGAAATGTTGCAATCCATTATATCTACAATACCAAAACCAGGGAAAGATCCACTCTCTCCCATTGATGACAAACCTATATCCCTTTTTAATACTGATATAAAAAGTATTTGTCTTTAGACTCGTACCATTCCTCCATTCCTTCATCCACCCAGATCAGGTGGGTTTTCAGGTTATATCCGATTAGCATTTATGGTTTTCATTTTTTTTTAAAATCACTTTGCATATTTATTTAGTTCACTGTGAATTCTAATGCACTACTGACTTTACTCGTGTGTGCATGTCCACACAAACAAGTCATGTCACTTTGATGACAGACAGCTCTAATTAAGTTATAAAATTTTTTATAATACACTTTATCATGCATATTCATTTAACTGATAAATGCTATAACATTATGTTTTAGGATTGAACACCTTAATACAATACCCATTGATCCTACCTAGCCTACCCCTGATTGGGTTCACACTGTAGGCCAGATCAGTCAACAAGTTGTACACATGTTAAAGTCTTAGAAATGTCTTTAAAAAGTCTTAGCAACGTTTCAGTGAAATTATGTTTTAACTGTATAGGAAGAAATATAGCAAGTTCCAGAACTAAACCGCATCTATACCAAACTCATTAATACATCAAACTCAGGTATAAGATTATAAATGATGTCCCTTTAAGTATGTTGAAGCTCTATGGTGGGATATTCACTTAGACCATTTCTTTTTGAATGATATGGCGGCGTGTCCTGGACGCTGAAGAAGATGGCAGCATAAAAACCTTGCTCTGCTACCCTGCAGCCCTGTCTCTGTCTAGAAAGGGAGCACAACCACACCAACATGGGGAAAACTGACCGGGACAGATCCCCTGAGCGTTCCAGGTCACCGAGGAATGACAGCACGCAGCTCAGTGGGTACATACCAGAGATGTTCTGCACCAGATCCCGCTCACAAGACACGACCTTCAACACGCGGGCCTCGGACTCCAGTGGTGAGGTAAGCCACAGCTCCTCACAGAGCTCTAGCCCACAGCACGGAAACCCCTCTGCCCATGCCTCCTCCACACTCAGCATAGAGGATCTGAGGGCAGTGGCCGTGGACATAAAAAAACACCCTGTCTGTGGCCATTGCAGATCTCAGACAGGACATGCAGGCTGTTGCAGCGAGACTTGAAGACGAGGCTGCAGACCACCATGAGGCTGCCATCTGCATGACAAAACGCACATTGTCATCACATGCCCAACAGCAGCTCATAGAGATGCACAGAAGAATGGAGGACCTCGATAACAGAAGTGGCAGGCACAATATTAGAATGAGGGGCTTGCCTGAAACAGTCGACCCGGATCACCTAAACCAAGCCACCACCTCCGTATTCAACGATCTCTTAGGGAGACCGCCAGAAACACTGATATAATTTGAGCGCCTTCATCGGGCATTACGCCCTGGAGGGAGAGACACCGACCCCCCCCCAGAGAAGTTATAGGATGTCTAGTAGACTTAAAACTTGAGGAGGAGATGATGTGTCAGACGCGACTGCGAGGTTGTATACTTCACAATGGCTTTGAAATTAAGCTGTATAACGATCTATCACAGATAACCCTCCAAAAGCGCAAATCTCTACGACCCCTCCTGGGCACTTTAAGAGAGAAATCTTCCTTACAGGTGGAAATTCCCCTTCTGCCTACAGGCAGGCTCTGGGGCAGAGTCGCATACATAAGACACCCAGAAGACGTCCACTCTTTCTGCTCAACATTGGGTATCCCAACCGTCGATATCCCGGATTGGCAACTCAGCCAACAACACTCACCTCTGCAACAAGAAGAGCCAATGGAGGTACCTTGCCAAGGAAGCCCACAGGCAAATAGAAGACGTTATTCTTCTCCTCACTCTCTACCTCCACATCGCCGGTCCTCAGGAAGGGATAGCATACCAGCTTCCCCAGCCCATAGGAAAGCCAGGAGAGACTAACTTCGCCTACAACAACCTCTTCATACCATTCGCTCATACATGACATCAACATATATCAACCCCTCTACAGCTCTTCAAGATACCTGAGCACTGACAGCTGTTAGACATCTAGATACTATCTCATACAGCAACATATGCAAAGGCCACCGTATATTTATAAGAACATTAATGAACTCAGGCTCAAGAGACCAATGCTAACAACTCCGCCCCCCCATACAGATATCACAACTAACTCTATTCCAAATGGCACTAAATCCAACAAAACACACTGCTTCGCCTCCACCTATTATGGATCAAATAAACTTCTATGAACTACATATGTCATACCTTGCTACCAAAGTGACCTAGAGCACCTCCGGCCTCTGACTTCACCACAATGCAATTCAGTTGAAATACAGCTTTATCCCCCTAACCCAAATAAAAAACATGCACGCTGGTGCCAAACATAAAGCAGTCCATGGCATGAACTACATGAACCAAGCGGACTGTGCCCACCCTCTACTCAACTATATTCTAACCTATAACAACACATGAAGCGACCCATCCAAAGACTCTGTGCAGATGAACCCAACCTATTACGTAAGCTCGCTCAGAGCTACAACTTTTTTCTTTCCCTTCTGAATTGATATCATCTGCCAAAATAGGTGAAACAAAAAGTTCACAGTCCACAGGTTATCATTATGGTATCACTGTGGCTTGGACTGAAAACTTCAAACTAGATCCCTAGTATCTTAACAATATAAATAGAATGTGAATGTCAGTTACTTTGGTTTAGCAAGAGCAGTTTATATACCTGCATTAGAGAGACTTGTTGAAGTGTAAAACACTATAAGCTACTTCTAAACAGGTATGCACCTCTGGCTTCCCGTAACATTGTGATCACCTAGCGCACAACCCACCTAACGCAAAAATCTTGAAAAACTCTCACAAGAGATTTACAGGACATCTATACTCATAATCCCTTTAACAGTGAAGAAGGGTTGGGACGCTTGATCACAATGTTAGGATCATGTTACCTTGTTTCAGTTAAACAAAAATTGTATTCTCTTTCAAACTTTGCTCTTGTATGCATAGCCCGGATCACCAATGCAGGCAATAAGACAGTCCACTTCAAAAACCCAATTATATACTCACTGTCAAAACCACCTGAATCCATATACACCCAGCCACTCCTTGGCTGGAAAAAGAAATGGAATACCTTGTGCGGGCAGTAGTGACCTGAGACACATATGACACATACAATATAAACATCTCTGTTGGATAGATGCTAGACGTACCTCAACTTTAAGTTATACTGGTTAAACAACTATACTTGTTTCTCCTATTATAGGTTAAAGCAGAACTCTGGGATTTTCAAAAAATCCCCCATTAGTACACCCCCCCTACACGAAACACCAGAGGCGGCTCTCCAATTAGGCAAATTAGGCGGTCGCCTAAGGCCTCGCCCTCACAGGGGCCTCGCGGCCGCCTATTTTGCCTAATGTGTGTGGAAGGGAATTGTCCCCAGTCACTGTCACCAAGCTGGAGGGGTAAGCAGGCCAGTAAAATGTCCCAAACATACAGCGCGGGCGCTGCTATATCATCAGCGACCCGGCACCGAGCTGAAGTCCTCCTCCCTCTGCCTTTCTCAGTAACTGCAGCGCTGCGTCCTCTCTCAGTGTCCCCCTCCAGTGTTGCCTGCAGACACATAATAACGGTGGAGGCGGAGCTGCAAGCCGCTGCTGAATCTGCCAAGAGTGACGGATGGACATGTAGGAGTTCGTTCTGTCGGTTCTGTGGAGGGGGGTGAGTTGGTAGCTTTACGGAAGAAATTTAAACTTTTGTGCAGGGATGCAGGGAAGGAGCTTCAGATGGGGGAGGGGGGCGGTGAGAGCAATGTCTGCAGCAGGGTGGGAGGAAAGTTCAGGTGCTGTGTTGCTCTCTGCACGCCACTGCAAAGTCGCCTCTGCAGTGATGGAGCAATAAACTAAGGCTCATTCTCACCATATGCACCCCTCTCATGTACATACTACCCCCCACCATACACTCCGCACCCCTCTCATGTACATACTACCCCCCACCATACACTCCACACCCTTCTCATGTCATACCATGTATTTATTCCTACACGAATCCCAAAGTGAGAGTTTGCACAAATGGACTTCTGTCAAATGCCTTTTCCATAAAAAATGGTACATGCCAGGGATGTCCCTTGTCTCCCCTACTATTCATCCTCACTCTCGAACCATTTTTACGCAAACTAAGAGATAATGCCAACATCCATGGTATCACTATATTCAACAAACAATATAAAATGGCTGCATATGCCGACAACATACTGTTATACCTATCTGACCCCCACATTTCCATACCAAATCTGCTTAAAGACTTCAAACTATTCCAGTTCATCTCCCATTTTAAAATCAACTTTACCAAATCGCACACTTTAAATGTCACACTTACGGACTCCCAGGTAGCAGACTGCAAACAAAACTTCCCTTTCAAATGGGGCTCTAACACAATAACATACTTAGGGATCCAATTACCCAAAAAAAACAACAAACCTTTACACCTCAAACCACATCCCCCTCCTCAAAAAAAATTGCTGAAGATTTGAAAAATTGAAACAAAGCTTACTTATCATGGTTCGGCAGAGCAGCCATTATAAAAATGAACATTCTACCATGTATACTCTACCTATTACAAAAGATACCTATCAAACTCCCTAAAGCCTTCTTATGATCACTTAAAACACTGTGCTGAGCCTTTATCTGGAACTACAAAAGCCCTAGAATTAAATACGCCCAAATAGTAAAATCAAAATCTAAGGGAGGCATAGGCCTACCCGATATACATTACTACTATTTGTCCTGCCACCTGCAATGAATCATAGACTGGCATGTCCACGACCACTCAAAAGAGCGGATAACTCTAGAAAACTCAGTCTCTGACATGCCTATATGCCAAGCCCTATGGACAAACAAAACACACATTCCAACAGAGCTTACATCCCACCCCACCATAGGCCCCACACTAGAATGCTTCACTTTGGCCTGCTGAAAATGTAAAATCTCTAAACTTAGAGGCCCCCTAACACCAGTCTTAATGAACCCAGACTTACCCCAGTACTAAACCTTCACCCCCTACATAACAAACAACCAAAAATTGGTCTACACCTGCATCATTTCCTAGAGGGAGATGAACCTCTTAGCCTTGTACAAATAAACACATGCTTCACTGGCCCACAATTGGACTTCTTGGGCCACATGCAAATCAGACACTTCATTTGGTCTATTCAACGCAAGACCGGCCTTGAAAATGCCCTAACCCCCTTTGAAAATCTTTACCTAAGCGACACACCACAAAGACATGTCATCTTATTAATACACAATATGCTGTGGGCAAGCACTCAGGCAGACGAAGGAATAGCCTGCAATTCCTGGCCCCAAGACCTCCATCTAAACCTTTCAAGATCTGATTGGGAAAGCATATACCTACATACACACAAAGGATCCATAAATGTCTCTATACAGGAAAGCAATTACAGAATTATTTCCCGCTGGTACCCCCCCCCCCCAAGATACTTAACAAATATGATGCAACCAAACCAGATAAATGTTGGAGATGTCCCCAAGCCACTGGAGACCTCCTACACATCTGGTGGGATTGCCTGCAACTACAAACCTACTGGCGCAAAGTCTGCAATCAAATAAACAATATCACCTATTACACCCTGGAATTTACTTCCGCACAATACTTACTCCATCATTAGCAATCCAAAGACATACCCTATCATAAACTATTAGCTATGTCACTAGATAACACAGCGAAACATGTATTCCCAGATTCTGGGGCACCTCTACCGTACTCTCGCTATTGGATTGGTACAGACGTGTAAATAAAATAGCAGAGATGGAGGAGCTCATATCTATCGCCCGAAACTCCCCACACAAATTTGCTATCCTTTGGGCATATTGGACCCACTTCCAAACCTCTGTGGAATATTGACAAACAATCAACCTCCCACCCCCATAGAGAAACCCTCTTCTGGCTTTGTCCACAAAATCATTGTTCAGACAATGAAGATGGTTATACCCATCCCTTTTTCCAAAAAGTTTTAAACTATGAATCCAGACGCAAACAAACAAGAGTTTTACTCCCCTGAAGCTCACCCTAATACACATATACACAAGCACATATACCCAAAATCATGTAATACTAGTAAAAATCATCTCTCTGTACCTCAATATATCTGGTTTGCAACCATTGCCTCTTAACACATGTCGCCAACCTCCCCTCCCAAATGGAAGTATCCTGCAACCTTAATAATAACACACAATGGCACCAACAAGGCAATAACCTCCCTAGAAGAAGGTATCGCAACCCTAAGGCACTGGGGAATCCTACTAGATTCACACTCGGATCCCTTACAGGCTGACAAGTCTCCCTACATACAAGCAGAATGGCAGGTGGTATCTCGCAAGCGTTCATCCAAAAAGAACGTGGTCAAGGAAACCAACCACCCTACACAACCTGCCACCGCAAACAACCCCGAAACGGTCACTTGAGGACGTTTAACCTAATCCCCTCCATCTTACTAGAACATGGCAACATGTTCACGGATCTGGATACAGATCCCAATTCTTAACCTTTCACTATGTTCAGTTTGTTTTCTCTCGTTTGTTCTCTTTTCATTTTTACGGTACACGGCTAAGCTGAGGAGCCCAACGGGAAACTGGACAACACCAAGAACCACAACCACCAACGCCTGGCTAACGAACATAGACTTGTGGACACACTCCTGCACCTGCTTATCACACAAAAGAAGGGCCTGGACTCTCTGGACAATGAACGTAGTAAGTGTGCACAACCCACCCACACATCCTCCCTAACCCATCATGTCTATTAAGTGCATGTCCCTTAACTAGAGTCGAGCGAACCAGGACTGTAAAGTTCGGGTCCGTACCGAACTTTGGGGTGTCCAGGACCCGGACCCGAACCCGGACTTTTCAAAAAAACACACACAGACTTTACAGATGTTTGCAGAACAGATGTTCAGTTATTCCCGGTTATATTTAACCACTTCAGATCTGCGCTATTGCCGAAGTACGGCTCCAGCGCGGATCTGAAATGCCGGGACGACGTCCATGGACGTCGCCCCCTGTGCACGCTCCTCGCGCACCCCCTGGCGGCAGCGGCGGCGCGCGTGCGCTGCACGCTGCGCGAGCGTGCCCGTGACATCAAGTCCGCCCGGACCCGCCGATCTCTTTCAGGAGCCTCAGAACGGGGAACCGCTGATGTAAACACGGCAGTTCCCCGTTCTGTGACAGGGGACATGACAGATCTACTGATCCCTGTCACTGGGATCAGTTAGATCTGTTATGTCCTGACCAGCCCTGCCCCCCCACAGTTAGAACACACCCAGGGAACATATTTAACCCCTTCACTGCCCCCTGCTGGTTAACCCCTTCAATGCCAATGACACTTACACAGTAATCAGTGGATATTTAAATTTCTGATCGCTGCATAAATGTCATTGGTCCCAAAAATGTGTAAAAAATGTCCGACATGTCTGCTGCAATATCGCAGTCACGATAAAAATCGCAGATCACCGCCATTACTAGTAAAAAAAAAAAAAATAATAAAAACACCATAAATCAATTCCCAGTTTGTAGACGCGATAACTTTTGCGCAAACCAATCAATATACGCCAATTGCGATTTTTTTTTTTCACCAAAAATATGTAGAAGAATATATATTGGCCAAAACTGATGAATAATTTTTTTTAATGGATTTGTACTTAGCAAAAAGTAAAAAAATATTGTTCTTTTTTGCAAAACTGTCGCTCATTTTTTGTTTATAGCTGCGATCAGAAATGACGCAGCGGTGATCAAATACCACCAATAGAAAGCTCTATTTGTGGGAAAAAAAGGACGCAAATTTTATTTGGGTACAACGTCGCACGACCGCGCAATTGTCATTCAAAATGCGACAGCGCTGAAAGCCAAAAATTGGTCTGGGCAGGAGGGGGGTTTAAGTGCCCAGTAAGGAAGGGGTTAAAGTGACACACAGACTTTACAGATGTTTGCAGAACAGATGTTCAGTTATTCCTGGCTATATTTAAAGTGACACACAGACTTTACAGATGTTTGCAGAACAGATGTTCAGTTATTCTCGGTTATATTTAAAGTGACACACAGACTTTACAGATGTTTGCAGAACGGATGTTCAGTTATTCCTGGTTATATTTAAAGTGACACACAGACTTTACAGATGTTTGCAGAACAGATGTTCAGTTATTCCTGGTTATATTTAAAATGACACACAGACTTTACAGATGTTTGCAGAACAGTAGTATGGTTTCTCCCGGTTTTATTTAAAGTGACACACACAGCTTCCAGATGTTTGTAGAACAGTGATATGGGTTCTCCCGGCTTATTTATACTTTTTTGACACAGTTTGAAGATGATTTTAGAACAATTATATGGCTTCTACCGTTAATTAATACTTTTCAGACCCAGTTTGAAGATGATCCACATTCACCTCCATTTTTGCTTTTTTATGTTTTTATTTTTTTTTTTAAATTTAAAGTTATTTCCCTGTCCCCATTTCTTTTTAGGTCACTTGTCCCACCCTTACCCCCATTTCCTTCCTTTTGCAGACCTCTAGGACTTTCCAGGACTATTTTACAGCCATTTTTGTGCCTAAAAGTTCAGGTCCCCATTGATTTCAATTGGGTTCGGGGTTTGGGACAAAGTTCAGGTTCTGTCCGGACCCGAACCCGGACTTTGTCCCGAAGTTCGGCCGAACCAGCAGAACCCAGACTTCTAGAAGTTCGCTCAACTCTACCCTTAACGCTAGAGGGTTAAACCACCCGGCCAAACGATATACCGTGTGGAAGGAGGCCTTAAAAAATCAAGTAGACATTCTCTGTGTTCAAGAGACTTATTTCTGCCTACCCAACATGCCTAAATGTTCCCATAAACGATTTCCAAATGTGTTCCTTTCGAACAACTCAGACAAAAAAAACAGAGGAGTACTCATGGTGATCACAGACACTGTATCATTCCACCTCATAGAATCGATTATAGACGATGGAGGACGCTTCATCATCTTGTACTGCGATATAAACTCCAATCCCTACACTTTAGTGGGGATATATACACCAAATTCACATCAAGTCAGATTTTTGAGAAGATTGCTAAAGCGCATATCTAACAGGAAGTATGGCAACCTATTAATATGCGGTGACTTTAACTTGGTAACTGATCCACAGTTGGACCTCTCTGCCAATGCTCCTAGAAACAGACCATCGCTGAATAATCTTTTGCACTCTGAGGAGTTGTACGATGTCTGGAGGTGCCAGCACACCAATGAAAAAGATTTTACGTTCTTCTCCCCCAGACATCGTACATACTCCCGGATAGATATGTTCATATCAGACAAATGGCTACTGCAAAAAATATTATCGTCATCTGTCCATGATATAACGTGGTCAGATCACGCCGCAGTGACTATATCCATCTCGGACCAAGGCGCCTCACGATCGACCCCCATCTGGCGCTGTAACACTAAAATGCTCCAAGACCCTGAGATCTCCAAAATAATCTCCCAACATATCACAGAATTTTTTGAAAAAAAGCAGGCTCGGTAGAAAGCGCATATACCTTGTGGAACGCACACAAGGCGTATCTGAGAGGAATTCTTATGCAACAGGGGGCAAAACTAAAAAGAAGATATGACCTTGTCCTAAACAAACTAGTAACTAACATCCACAATCTTGACCTTAAAAACAAAGCAAATCCATCACCAAGCCTATCTTCCTCTCTGCAACAACTCAGAGAAGAACTGAGAATGCTTCTTATGCAGACGTACGACAAATACACGAGGAAGCTTAAAATTAATTCATACGCCAACGCTAATCGATCAGGGAAATTATTGGCCCGCAGGGTGAAAGCGGTGCAGTCCAAAACATGGATCCATCACTTGATACACCCAACCACCAAAAATAGGATCACCAACCCGCAGGCAATTGCGGACCACTTTGCAGATTTTTATGGAGAGCTCTATAATCTCAAAAACGACCCCCATACGCTACAACCCTCCATCAAAACAATCCAAAGCTTCCTAGATACACTTAATCTACCCAAGCTCTCAGAAGCACAACTCCAAAGCTTAAATGCACCGTTTACCATCTATTAAATTCAGAAGGTCATAGCTTCTTTACCCAATGGAAAGTCACCAGGCCCAGATGGATTCCAAAATGAATTCTACAAGATATTTCAACCTCTGGTTGCCCCATGCCTTTCCTCCGTTTTCTCCCTTGCTGTAAAGACCTCATCCTTTCCCCCAGACATGCTTAAGGCATATGTAGTGACCCTCCCAAAACCGGGGAAAGACCCAACTACCCCTGCAAATTTTAGGCCGATATCACTCCTCAATTCAGATATAAAGATATATGCGAAATTAATTGCAGGTCGTCTATCCAATGTAATACCCGACCTCATAGCCACAGACCAGATGGGGTTTGTTCGGGGAAGGCAGCCCTCGGACGCCACAAGGCGTATCCCCAATGTGTTACACCACGTGGAAAATCGCGGAACGCCTTTTCTGCTTCTTTCCATAGATGCAGAGAAGGCGTTCGACAGGGTGGAATGGGGATATATGTCTCAGGTTTTGATGAAGTTTGGGTTTCAGGGACCCATCAAAGATGCAATCCTAGCCCTCTATTCGAACCCTACTGCACAGGTGTATACTTCTGGACTTCTGTCTAAAGTATTTAATATAACCAATGGCACGCAACAGGGCTGCCCCCTATCCCCGTACATCTTCAACTTGGTTATTGAACCTCTGGCGGAGGCCATAAGATCTAACCCCCCTATTTCAGGATTCCAATTTAGGGAGAGGACCCACATCATAAATCTATTTGCTGACAATGTGATTCTTCTATTAAGAAACCCTTCAAAATCCCTACCGCGTGCACACTCGATCTTGGAGGCGTTTAGCGCCATATCTTATTATAAGGTCAATTACACGAAATCCCTCATACTACACATGAACACCCCAATTGAAATGAAGCACCACCTCCAGGCCCATACACATGGAGTTCCAAGGGTATACCATACCTGGGAATAACTCTGACAGCTTCCTTAGCATCTCTAGTACCCACAAACTACCCTCAGCTGATCAAGCAAACTCAATCCCTTCTTCAACAGATGGCACAAAATGAATTGACTTGGACTGGGCTCCTACCCCAACTTCTCTATTATTTCAGTCAATTAGAGGAGACCCTAAATACATTCATATGGAATAACAAGAAACCCAGGTGTGCACGCACCAACCTAATAAAACACAAATCAATAGGGGGCATGGGGATGGCAGACATTCAAGACTACCACCTGGCAGCCATATTGGACCATCTGAAACACTGGTTCAGTCCAAACAACAGTCCCCTATGGGTGGACATAGAAATGTCACTAGCCCCCACAAACGACTTAGCTTTCCTACTATTACTAGACAGTTGGAGAAAATGGGACATCACATCTTTATCCCACACAACGGTTGCCTCAATTCAAGCATGGAGGAAACTAATAAACCATACAAAGCAAACATCTGTAATTCCTGTTCCTATGCTCTCTATCAGAATGCTAGAGACCCTGATACCCTTTATATATACTGCACCACTCCGTGAGTATGGTATCCACAATATCCAGGACTTTATTCATAACTCTAAAGTTAAAAGATGGGAAACCTTGAAAAAAGAGTTCTCGCTCCCAGACTATACATAATTCTCCTGTATAAGAATTATCTCCTTCCTGTCCAAACACCCAATACATCCCTTAACATACCTTCAGAAATATGGGACTTTCTCAATGCCCCCACACCTAAAAAGAAAGGCATCTCAATATTCTATTTAACATTGAAAGACAAAATGACACTACTAAAAATAGCACCCATGACGAAATGGGAAAACGACTTAACCAAAAGGGAGATGATGCTAAAACTCACCCATAGGTGGTATTATACCCCCTTCAAACTAACAAAACTCTTCCCCGGTCTCTCCCTTCAATGCTGGAGAGAGTGTGGAAAAGTAGGAAACCTCCTCCATATATCATATGGGATTGTCCAAGTTTAACTAGCTTTTGGAAACAGGTATTCACTCTTATATCCTCAACCACAGGCATTATATGCAATCTAGACCCAGGCCTTGCAATTCTCAACCTAGGAATAGAAATGTTCCCTACGGAAATGAGAGCCATGGTAACACATATCCTATTAGCAGCCCGCAGCTCAATCCTGAAAAGGTGGAAAACCCAAGATTCCCCGATTTGATCAGCACTGGTCCATATGGACTTCCAAAGTCACTGTTCCCAACCCCTCCTAACATTATCAGCATGAACCCAAAAGTGCCCTTAGCCTTAAATGTGTACCTCTAGTTCATACTGTTATTATTCCATTTATCCAGACTCGCAAAAGGGTATAATGGTGGGAGCTGCGGTGCTCCACCCCCCCCCCCCCGCCACAGTGAGTCCCCATTGGGGTGGCATGGGGGAGAGGACATGCAGATGGAGATTATAAACAACAAATTGATTGCAAACAACAATGGAAAAGTCTATGCCTAAGAATATCGGTTATAAATGTATTGTGCTACTGATTCTGTAACCCACTGTATTCCCTGCTCATAAGTTGTACTGTTGTATGCACTACTTATGGACACAAAAATCAATAAAAAAACTATTGAAAAGAAAAATCCAATTTCTACACTGACAATTTTTTTTCAATAGTTTTTATTAAAGTTTTACAAGATATACAAGTATGCACAGTAGACATAGATGGATGTTGTAGAGAAATATTCCATAACAATAACCTTATCAGTGAATAGTAACATTTTAGATGAATAGTAATACATACAAGTGACCTGGGTGGTTGGAGTAGGTGGATGGCAATATTATACATTCAATGGATCTTAAGTTGTGTTTTAATTAGATCTGGTAGGGTCATACCATATTTTCCAATTGGAGTCAAAGTTTGCACACCTGGATGACTTGATGGCTAGCAGTCTTTCGAAGTTGTAGTTTTCTGTTGACCATTAACTTTAGGTCGGAGATGTTGATGCTAGTGGCAGATTTCCAAATTTGTAGGATTAGGGTGCGAGCAGCAAGTAGTATGTGAGTGATAACTTGTCTATGTTTGGGGAGAATTTTTCACTGCCTATGTGTAACAGAGCTAGTTCTGTGCTAGGGAGTGTGATTATCCCTGTTAGTGAGGAAATGATTTGGAATGTTTTGTTCCAGAAACTTATTAGATTTGGACACTCCCAGAATGTGTGTATGAGGTTGCCTATGTGGCCGCAGCCTCTCCAGCATGTGTTTGGTGTATTTGAGAATAGTGTTGCAAGCCTATTGGGGGTGTAGTGCCATCTATTGACAATTTTAAGGGACGCTTCCTAGTGTTCACGCAGTGCGTAGATTTATTTCCTTGAGGGCTGATAACCATTGGCTTTCTGTAAATGTGGCGTTTAGGTCGAGTTCCCACTTAATAATCTGTTTGTTTTTTTGGAATACCTTTTTTCTTTGGATGAGATTGTAAAATAGTGTTGTGCCTTTACTCTTTGTGTTGTTTGAGTTGTAAAACAGCCAGGCCAATGTTGGGATAGTGATAGGAGGTATGGGATGTTGTTTTAGGAAGGCGTAGATCCTTGCATATGGGAAGTGTAATTTCTTTGGGAGGTTGTATTCCAGAATAAGCTGCTCAGGTGGTTTTGGTTTGGATTTGGGTAGAAAGTCTTTAACCACTTCAGCCCTGGAAGGATTTCACACAGAGCCCTTTTTGCGATTCGGCGCTGCGTCGATTTAACTGACAATTGCGCGGTCTTGCGACGTTGTACCCAAACGAAATTTGCGTCGTTTTTTTCCCACAACAGAGCTTTCTTTTGGTGGTATTTGATTATCGCTGTGTCATTTCTGATCGCCGCTATAAACAAAAGAAGAGCGACAATTTTGCAAAAAAACCCAAATTTCTTACTTTTTGCTAAAATACAAATCCAAAAAAAAAATCCAAAAAAACATTTTTTTTCATCAGTTTTGGCCTATTTGATATTTGTGATAAAAAAACTTAATCGCCGTTTATTGATTGGTTTGCGCAAAAGTGGCCGCGTTTACGGATGATGAGAATTCTTTTTTGGGGTTATTTTTTTTTATTTTTTTACTAGTAATGGCGGCGATCTGCGATTTTTAGCAGTACTGCGATATTAAGGCGGACACATAGGACCATTTTGACACTTTTTTGGGACAACTGGCATTTATACAGCGATCAGTGCTATAAAAATGCACTGATTACTGTGTAAATGCCATTGGCAGTGAAGGGGTTAACCTACAGGGGGCGCTCTAAGGGTTAACTGTGTTCCCTGGGCGTGTTCTAACTGTGGGGGGACTGCCCTAGCAGGGGAAGGGAAGTGATTACAGCTTCCATGTAGAGGAAGGCTGTGATCACAGCCCTTCCCTCTCTCACAGAACAGAGGTCCGTGTCTACTTACACTGACCTCCGTTCTTTCACTCCGGAGGGGCATCGCGGGTAGCCGGCGGCGATCGAGGCCGCCGCACCCGCTCCCTGGCCCTCCCCAAACACAGTGAGCGCTCTCGCAGCCGCCGTCAGATGACGGCGATTTGCGATATCGAACCACTTTGTCACCATCAACCTGCGGTTGGTGGTCGGCAAGTGGTTAATGTAAACTATGCTATGTTTAGCCAGTTACTTTTTAGGGAGAGATGGTATTTGGTTTCTAGGGCGTCTATGGTAAGTTGATGTTCAATTGTTTGGGTTACAGTGTTTTTAGCTATGGAGAAGTCTCCATGCTTGCATAGATGTGAGGATTGATGGTGGTAGTGCAGATAATGGGCATTGTACCAGGAATCTGCCAGTAGCCTCATTTTGAGGTTTGGAGTGGGAGCTATGTTTCTTTCGATATCTACCCAGGCGGGAGAGCTGCCTTTTTGAAACCAGGCTTTAAGTTGTTCTAGTCTTACCGCCCATAGGTAGCCGTTTAGATCTGGAATTCCTGCTCCCCCCACCAACTTGTCCTTTATAAGATTTATGCGAGGGCATATTGCTTTCTTTCCTCTCCATATGAATCTCCACATGGAATTCGTCAAGGCTTGTATATATTTTACTGGGAAGTGTATCGGTAGGGCTCTCTATATATATATATATAGAGGATCTGTGGGAGAATAACCATTTTGTACGCCGCTGCTCTTCCCATCCATGATATTTCCTTTTTTGCCATGGCAGTTTAGTTGGTTATCTATTCTAGTAATTAATGGTTTAAAGTTAGTTGGGGCTAGAGAGTTGATAGATTGGGTCAGGGTAATTCCTAGGTATTGTATACCCTCTTCTGACCATTTGTATGGCATAGATTTCTCCAATTCTCTTCTGGTGGGAGGGGGTGTGTTCATGTTTAAGATTAGAGATTTATTGAAATTGACTTTGTAGTATGATACTTTCCCGAAGTCTGTGAGCACTTCATGGGCTCTTGGAAGGGAAGTTTTTGGTTGGTGAGTAATAATATAAGATCGTCTGCAAATAAATTGATGACGTGAGTTTGATGTTGGGATTTAAATCCCTCGATTTCTGGGTGAGATCTGCTAGGGGTTCTATCATGAGATTGAAAACATAGGGTGATAATGGGCAGCCCTGACGAGTTCCGTTGGAGATTGCAAATGGTTCAGACAATAGACCTGATGTATAAACCTGTGCTGAGGGTTCTGAGTTTAGGGCGAGTATTGTGTTCATAATAGGTCCCTGGAATCCGAACCCCTGCAGGACTGCTGACATGTATTCACAGTGTATCCTATCGAATGCTTTCTCTGCGTCTATGGATAGAAGCAGAGAAGGCGCTCGGGTCTTTTCGGCTTGATAGATGATATTTACAACTCTTCTGGTTGTGTCCGAGGTCTGCCTCCCCCTCACAAAGCCCATCTGGTCGTTTTTGATTAGAGTGGGGATGATGTCATTAAGTCTCCCTGCTATGAGTTTTGCATAAGTTTTAATATCAGTGTTTAGAAGTGAGATTGGCCTGAAGTTGGCTGGGGTGGTTGGGGGTTTCCCTGGTTTGGGTATTGTGACTATGTGTGCCTTCAACATCTCCTGGGGAAAGTGATTTTAGTAGTAGCGATTGAGAACATTTTTTGCATGTATGGTGAGAGAATATGCTTGAATGATTTAAGGTATTCATTGGTGAAGCCGTCAGGCCCTGGAGATTTCCCGTTGGGAAGGGATGCTCTGACTTTCTCTATCTCTTTGGTTGTGAAGGGTGCGTTTAACTGGTCCAATTGAGTTTGGGATAGTGTGGGTAGCTGGAGGTTTCATAGAAAGCGTTGAATATTTTCTAATGTGGGTTGGGGAGTGGAGCGGTCATCTTTAAGATTGTACAATGTACTATAGTATTCTGCGAATTGGTTGGCTATTTCTTGTGGGTTGGTTATTTTGCTCCCTAGTGTTGGATGATTGAGGTGTGCTATCTTTGTCTTGGTGCGTTTAGCTTTTAACCTGTTTGCTAGGTACTTCCCTGCACAGGTTTGGAGTTTAAGATAGTTCAGGAGTTTGTCCTAATTCTGCGTTAGGAGTATCCTGAGGTTTTCCCTGAGCATAGATAGGGATTCTGCTATATGTTTGTCGGGAGAATTCTTATTTTTGGTTTCCAATATGTGGATTTCTGTTAATAGGGAATTTAATTTGAGGTTGCATCGTTTTTTTCCCCTAGCGCCTAATTGAATGAGGATACCCCTGAGGAAGGCTTTGTGGGCGTTCCACAGGGTGAAGGGGTTTGAAGTGGATTGTGTGTTATTATCGAAATACTCTTTGAGGTGATGGGAGATTTGTGAGGCAGTTTCGGCCTATTGAATGATTCTGTTGTTACAACGCCAGATAGGTGAGGAGGGGGGGGCATCCTTTTCTGCGATTTGTAAGGTAATGGCTGCATGGTTAGACCATTTAATGTCTTGTATCTTTGCATCAGATATTTTTTGTAGAAGCCACTTGTCTGTAAGATACATGTCTATGCGCGAGTAGGTCAGGTGTCTGTGGAATAGTAGGTGAAGTCTCTCTCATTCGCATGAGTACACCGCCACACATCTTAAAAGTCTTCTGTGTGGAGCAGGTTTTTTAGAGTTCGAGTGTGAGGCTTCTTTTTTCCTGTTGTGTCTAGGGATGTATCCACTATTTTATTGAAGTCCCCTCAGAGAAGGAGGTTGCCATATCTGATGGAGGAGATTATCTTCAGAGTCTTGCGTAAGAAACGGATTTGGTGGGAGTTCAGGGCGTAAATTGTCGCCAATGTGTATAGCCGGGAGTTAATGCCTCCCGTGACTATTATGAACCTGCCATGTTCATCTATCCATGTTTGTTTTATTTGGACAGAAAGGGAGTTCCTGAGAGCCAGTAGCACTCCTCCTGCTTTGAAATTGGGGTTATTTGCTAAGAATATGTGTGGAAAGTCTTTGTGGGCACAGTGGGGTATTTTCCCAGATTGAAAGTGTGTCTCTTGAATGCATAATATATCTATGTTTTGTTTACATGCTTCGGCCCACATAGTGTGTCTTTTGGCGGGGTGGTTAAGGCCTCTTATGTTTAATGGTAAGCATTTAATAGTCATCTTTGTAGAGAAGGTTTTTTTTGAGAGTCTCTGCAACGTTGCGGAATGCTTGTGCTTAAGGTTACTGTGCAGGACAGAAAACTAGATAACAGAACTAACAATATAAAGATAATTAAAAAAGAAGAGATCCTTATTAGTATCCAAAAGCATGTGTGATATGCTTGAAGGCTTATCTTGGGGGGGTTGGGAGTTCGTGAATAACTCCATACTGGAGGAGAGACGTTTAGCGGTGTGATTTATTTTTTACGGCCCCCTTGATAGAGGGTGGTTGGTGGTCTTGCGGCGGAGGGATTGCGTGATCCGGGATAAGGTTCCAACATTTTAGGGCTTTTATGCCTTCTTCTAGGGTGGTAATTGAAGTGGTTGAGCCATTTATAGTGACTATGAGAGTGGCCAGATATTTCCATTTGTGCTGGATACTGTGGTTTCTTAAGGCCTTTGTTATGATAGCCAGGTTTTTCCTACGTTGGAGTGTGTGTCTGGATAGGTCTGGTAGCAGGTGCACTGTCTCGTAAAGAGTTGGGAGGTTGTTGAGTTTCCGTGAGCTTATCATGAGTTGGTCCTTAATGTGGTAGAAATGGACTCTTAACATGACGTCCTTTGGGGTTTCTTGAGGGAGGAAAGCCGGCTTAGGTAATCTATGGATTCTGTCTATCAGCAAATCTTGCGCAGTTAGAGATGGTACCATGGTGGAAAAGAGGGTCTGCGCATACTGTTGTAGCTGTGACGGTGAAACTGATTCAGGAATACCCTCAATTTTTATGTTATTCCTTCTTGATCTATCTTCTAGATCAGACAATTTATTTTTTAGCCATGCTAGTTCCTCATTTTGGGCGTTATGTGCGTCAAGGAGGGTATTGTAGGTTGTGGCATATTCATCCATTTTCTGCTCTATGTGGTCCACTCTGTTCCCTATCTCTTGCACTTCTGACTGGCATTTGCTGAGCCACGCTATTAGGTCTGAGTGGATAGAGTCTCTTAGGGATAACAACATTTACTTGAGGACGGTGTCAGAGACAGGTTGGTTTGTCATCGGATAGTTAGTGAATGGATCGTTCCGATCGCAATGCGAACGGTCGTTGCTAGGTGCGTTGCTTACCTCCATGCCCTCGGTATCGGGCTGAGGGTTCTGTGGCTCCAGCCTTGGGTTTTGCTTGACTGGGCTTCTGGTGGATGGTGTGGAGGTCCCGGAGGAGCTGCTGCTGTGTCCCACTCCCTTTGTTCCTTTGCTCTGGTTTCCCTTGTTCCCCTGGGTCGGGGAGGAAGCTGCGGCCTTGCGTGCATTTGGAGTCTCGGGCGCCATTTTGTTGAAGCCTGCTCGCTGCTGCCGAGAAGAATCCGTCCAGTTTGCTGATCTTGGCTAGACACGCCTCCTCCTTCTACACTGACAATTGAAGCAAAATAGCACAGTTTAGCACACTAGCTAACTAACAGCACTGAAAAGAGCCCTGTTCTATCTCTCTCCAGCCAGAAATCACACTGAAAATGGCTGCCATTGAAAGAATACTTTTATACTGTGGGCGTGAATGAGCCATGATTGGATAAAGTCATGATGACAATGTCCAATCATAACTCTGACAGTACTCTGTGCCCTGATTGGCTGAAGCTTCCACTGTTTCAGCCAATCAGGGCTTGCAATACATTTTAGTCTGTTGGGGGGCGAACAAACGACCAAACAGCGAAAATTCGCCCAGCCATAGTGCCTGACCCTATGAAATCACAGGATGGTCCCCTGACTTCAAAGGGAGAGTGGTCATCTGGTGACATCACAATTTGAAATAAATTAATTGACAATGGAAGTTTCTATAAATCAATAACATATACAAACAATAAATGGCTAGTTTTCAGAAGTCAGAGTGAATGACATTAGCACTTCAACCCACTGGTTCAACTATTTTTTTTTCCCAGTGATGGCAGCAGCAGCAAGCAACAGCATGTAATTGACCAGGCTGCTCTTGTTATAAAACAGTAACATAGTAGTGATAACTGCTAACTACAAGGAATTGGGACAAACGATGAAAACACTTCTAAATAGGCTGTCCCCCCCCCACACTGGTATCGCCAAAAAATGAATGAACAGAGTAAGACTGCAGATCCACATAGCCAGTTACAGGTGGAACTGTTGCCTCCATCATGGAGCTTACATTGACCCTCAAGGTTCCATCTCAACACTCTGCTGCCCAGCAGATGCAGGTGCCCCTAGCACTGCAAATAGGCAATTCTGGGGTATATAACCTATTCCTTCTCCTCTTTTCCCTCTGACGACTTGCTGATCCTCCATTCCCAACAGATCATGGGTATCAGGAGCCATTTCCAATCTTTTCTCCTTGCTGTGTTAGAATTCCTGTTCAACATGTGGGACATGCTAAGCTCAAACAACAGAGGTAAATCTTCATTTCACCTTGTCTGAATTTCATGGCAACACTGCCACATCTGAAGTAAATAATCAGCTGCCGCAGTGAATTTTTAACTGTTGCATTTCACAATGGGCAGTAAAGGGGTGGCCTGCATCACCCACTTCACCACTGCCAGTGACCAGTGTGGTTTTATGTGCCTAGGGCGCCATACCTTTGAATACAGCTTGCATAGTACTGCTTCTGTCTACACTGCTGTGCTTGCGAGCATTCCCAGTACATTTTCTTGTTCTCAGTGCTGTCTGGTGGTGGTCCTTTCCAGATGTATTGAGTATGCAGAGGCATTTTGGAAGCAGTTACTCGCTGACTATATTATGGTGTTAATATTGTAGTAAATTTCTGAGGTTTAGTGGTGACCAGTCTATTGCTATGATAATAGTGATCACTTCTTGGCAATGAGCCATGATTGGATGGAGTAGTCATAACAGTGTCCAATCATGGCTCTGACAGTGCTGTGTGCCCTAATTGGGCAAAGCTTTCACTGCTTCAGCCAATCAGTGGCGCAGTGCACTGTGATCATTTGGTGGGCCGAACAAATGGTCAAACGCCGCAACAATACAGATTTTCACAGAACGGGTGAGCAGCCAATGTTCGACCCAAACTCATTCTCGGGCTGAACTGTTCACCCAAAACTGTTGGTGGTGTAAGCGGAGAGTGTAGACAAATTCAAGAAACTTTTAGATGTGCTTCTTAAAGAACACAATATACAGGGATTTTGAAAATGATAGTGACAAACACATACACTCTCTCTTTATTACCTTACCAACTATGTAACTTACATTAGGCCAAATAACCAGTTCACATGTATTTGTACATTCACCATTTTCAGCTTAGATTTCTGCCTATTTATACCTTATTTTTTAAACTGATTTCCAAATAGATAATAAAAACAGAATGGTAACTAGTTATGTGTCCATCAGGGGCGTCGCCAGGGGGTGGCTATCAGGGCTGCAGCCCCGAATGTTTTGGCTGCAGCCCGAGTGTCCCGAGGGGTCCCTAATAGTGGGTCCACTGCTCTGTCAAGTCGCCCACCCGGTGGGCGGGTGACTTGACAGAGCCACGAGCGGGCGGCTTCACAGAGCCGTGGGTGGGTGGCAGGCCTGTACTGGTCATCTGTTAGAGAAAGGACAGTTTTTGGCCGTTCTGGCCACCTGTGCGCGTTCGCGCATGCCCATTCGTGCCAATGGCGCCAAACAGCCTATTTAAGGAGACAGCACCCTGTAGCAGATGCTGTCCATTCTACAGCTTTCCTGTGACCCCGTGATTACTCTGAGAGACTCTTTCTGTACCTGTGACCCCGGCTTTACTTGGACTTTGCTGTTTTCTGCCTGCCCTGACCCCTGGCCTGTCTACAACTACTCTTTTGCCTGACCCTTCTGTATCTTGCTGCCGTAACGTTGCCGTCCCTGCCTGCACCCGACCACCCGCCTGCCTGCTCCATTTGCACTGCATAAGCCAGCCCATTGCCGACCCGGACCACACCACTACTCTTCTGCCTAGCATGAGCTCCAGTGGACTTTCACACACCACCAAGTGACCCAGTCCAACCCTCGTGCCCCCTTGTGCTCTTGAACTCCCTTTCTGCACTACCAGGGGTTTTCGATCCAGGGCCGCAAGAGAGGGGATCCCCTGCATAAGTCAGACTCGTCCACCAGGTATGTGACAGCAACGGACAGCCATGACCGAGTCTGCACAGGGGATCTCTCCCATAGACGAGCTGTGCGTGCACCTTGCAGGGCTCACTCAAGCAGTCAGGAAACTCCAGGACGGCTATACCCGCCTGGAAGAGCGAATGCAGGACCTTTCTACACCAGCACCAGCTGGGCCTGGCCAGCCAGCTGCCCACACCATGGTTGCACTACCAAATGAACTCAAGGTGGCCATGCCGAATGTTTTTCAGGAGACCACCGGAAGTTCCGGGCCTTCCACAACTCTTGTGACCTGTACTTTGTGCTCAAGCCTCGGACCTTCTTGCTAGAAGCCACCAAAGTGGGGTTCGTGGTCTCTCTCCTCCTAGAAGAACCCCAAGCCTGGGCCCACCACCTCCTGGAGCGGAAAGCCCCGAAGACCACCAGTTTGGACCTGTTCTTCCAGGCAAAGGCCCAAATGTATGAAGATCCCTACCAGGCGGCCACAGTGGAGGCAGCCCTCCATGCCTTGCAGCAGGGCCACCACCCAATGGAAGAGTATGTGTCAGAGTTCCGGCGGTGGAATGCGGACACTGCCTGGAATGATGCAGTCCTCAGTTACCAATTCCGGCTGGGTCTCTCGGAGCTGCTCAAGGATGAGCCGGCTCGCATCGGGGTCCCGCACACCCTAGATGCCCTGATCAATCTGGCCCTCCAGATTTATCGGCATCTGCAGGAATGCAGGACCGAGAGATCCGCCGGGCCGGCACGCCTGACCTAGATGCTACCCAGGTTCCCAGCTACCCAGTCCCAAGCCCAGCTGCCTCCTCCTCCATTCCACCTGACCACCAGGAACCTATGCAATTCGGGCTCCTACGCCTGTCCCTAACCACTGAGGAACTCCAGAGACGCATATCCCAGAACCTGTGCCTATACTGTGGGGGCACCTGGTAAGGAACTGTCCCGCCAAGGCTGGGAAGTCCACCACCAATCACTCAGATGGATGTATGTATTTGCCCAGTGATAAGGCTCACCTTGTGCTTTCTGTCTCCCTGCAGCTTCCTGGTGGGACCATCCCAGTGCAGGCTATCCTTGATTCTGGTGCATGCAGCTGCTTCGTTGACATCTCCTTTGCAGCGCATCACCAGATCCCCTTCCGACCCAAGGAACATCCTATGGTCATCCGGCTAGCAGATGCATCAAACATCAAATCAGGCATGGTCACCCAGGAAACCATCCCCATGCTCACCATGACCAAAGGAGGACATGCTGAGTTTCTGCAGCTGGATGCCATTGCATCCCCACTGTTCCCAGTTATTCTGAGCCTCATATTGGCTCTGGACCCATAACCCCCAGATTGACTGGGCAACGGGCAAAGTGGCATGTTCTTCCCTCTATTGCTCCCATCACTGTCTGCCTCAGCGTCCGGAGAACCCCTCATCCATGCTCAGTCTGGACACAGACATTGATCAGGAGTCCCGCTTGGCTGTCCCCGCACCATACCATGAGTTCCTGGACGTCTTTAGTAAGAAGGGAGCTGACGTTCTCCCTCTGCATCGATCGTATCATTGCCTGATTGACTTCCTACCAGGAGCAGAAGTCCAGTTCGGTCGGATATTTCCCCTCTCTGAGGTGGCACCCTCAAGACTTACTTGGATGAAAACCTGGAGAAGGGCTTCATCAGGTCATCCAACTCACCTGCCGGAGCCAGTATCTTCTTTGTAGAGAAGAAGGACCATTCACTCCGGCGCTGTATTGATTATTGAGAGCTCAACCGGATCACCATCAAAAAACGATACCCGCTGCCCTTGGTTCCAGAACTCTTCCAGAGGTTAGGTACTACAACTGTCTTCACTAGGCTGGACTTACGCAAGGCACACAACCTTATCCGCATACGTGAAGGGAATGAGTGGAAGACCGCCTTCTAGACGCGGTTAGGACACTATGAATACCTTGTAATGCCCTTCAGGCTGTGCAATGCCCCTGCGACCTTTCAGCACTTAGTAAATTAGATCTTCTGGGACTTTTTCGACCAGTTTCTAGTCATGTACCTAGATGATATCCTGATCTTTCCCCCCTCTCTGGAAGAGCATCATAAGCATGTTAAGAGTGTACTTACCCGTCTCCGACTACATGGCATTTATGCCAAGACGGAAAAATGTGCCTTTGAATGTGCCAGCATCTCATTTCTGGGTTTCCACATTTCTACTGCCGGAATTACCATGGACCCCCAAAAGGTCTCGGCCATCCTGGACTGACCTGCTCCAGTCGATAAGAAAGGAGTCCAGCAATTTGTTGGGTTTGCAAACTTTTACCAGAAGTTTATCAAGGGGTTCTCAGCAGTCATTGCCCCAATAACTCAACTCACTAAGAAGGACTCACATTTCTGCTGGACTCCCGAGGCCCAATGCACCTTTTTCCCGCCTCAAGGAGCTGTTCACATCCACTTCCATCCTCAAGCACCCAGACCCCGCACTACCGTATATCTTGGAGGTAGATGCCTCCGAAACAGCAGTGGGAGCAGTTCTCACACAGACACGAGGCCCATTGCCTTTTTTCTCCAGGAAACTATCCCCTCTGTAAAGAAACTATGATATCGGTGAAAGGGAATTGCTGGCAATCAAGTTGGCTCTGGAGGAATGGTGGTACCTCATGGAAGGGGCAGCTCA
The DNA here is from genome assembly GCA_018402905.1 of Glandirana rugosa. Classification (NCBI taxonomy): domain Eukaryota; kingdom Metazoa; phylum Chordata; class Amphibia; order Anura; family Ranidae; genus Glandirana; species Glandirana rugosa. The sequence goes on from BLSH010376760.1 coordinate 172,302, forward strand.
CCCTGTATTGGTTTTTACTGACCACAAAAACCTTGAGTACCTGCGGACCACCAAGAGACTGAAACCCTGACAGGCAAGGTGGGCACTGTTTTTCTGTCACTTCCAACTTCACATCACTTACAGGCCCGGGGCTAAAAACGTAAAGCCAGATGCACTGTCGAGGATGTTCCATGTCCCAGAGGACACGTCCCTGCCAGACACTATCCTTCCAGCTCACAGTTTCCTGCTTACCCAGGAGGACCTTTTAACCCGAATCAGGAAATCCTGCACCGGCCTTAGTGAACTGCTGGACCCCCCGACTTACACTAAAAAAATGGGCTGTGGTGGTTTGAGAACAGACTGTTTATCCCCCAGCAACTCCGCTCAGCAGCCCTTGGACTCTGCCATGACACCAAGATGGCTGGGCACTTTGGTGGTCGCAAGACAACTGAGCTACTCTCCCACTCATTCTGGTGGCCTCGGCTGAAGGAAGATTGCCAGAATTATGTAACCGCCCGTCCTGTCTGCAATAGAAATAAAACAGAAAAATCTAAGGCCTGGGAACTACTTAATCCATTACCCATCCCGGAACGACCATGTTCCCAGATTGCTATGGACTTCATAGTCAAATTACCACTGTCCGCAGGATGTAACACAATTATAGTGGTTGTAGACCAGCTTACAAAAATGGCCCATTTCATCCCGATGAAAGGAACCCTCTCAGCTGCTGAAACCGCAGAAACCTTCATAAAGGAGGTGGTCTGCTTACACGGGATTCCTACCAACATCATGTCAGACCAGGGAGTGCAGTTCACCTCCCTCTTCTGGAGGTCCCTGTGTGCCACTTTGGGCATCGAGTTGGCCTTCTCCTCGGCCTACCATCCCCAGTCCAATGGGCAGACGGAGAGGACCAACCAGACCCTGGAACAATACTTGCGGTGTTACTCCTCCTACGCTCAGGATGACTGGGTCTCCCTCCTACCCGTAGGCGAGTTCGCCTACAATAGCTCTGTCCATTCTGCTACCAAGCAGTCCCATTTCTGGGTGAATCTTGGCTACCACCCTACCTTTCTGCCCAACTTGGCCTCGGAGAGCCCCGTACCTGCTGTTCAGGACATGACTCAATTTTTTAGAGAGGAACAACAAGCTCCTTCAGGAGACCCTTGCCCAAACCCAGGCCACCAGCAAAAAGAACTTTGATAAGGGGAGATGGGGAGAACTGGACTTACAAGTGGGTCAGTGGGTCTAGTTGTCCACAAAGAACCTAAGACTCTCCTGTATTTCTAAAAAACTGGGACCATTTTCTATCAAAAGGAAAATCAACAGAGTAGCCTATGAGCTAGACCTCCTGTCACGGTCCTGGTGGTGGAGTCTGTCTTGTTCAGGGAGCAACCACTCTTGCGCACCCAATTCTGGACCCCTGATAGAGCAGACAGGAAGTCCGAGAGTGTGGGATGGCACGAGGGCTGGAAGGTCACTGATGGAGATGTGAAGATCCAGAGGGTCGTGCAGATCCGAGGGATGATCATGCAGGCTGGGTCGACAATGGGCAGGCTGAGCGGTACCAAGGGTTAAGCAGGAGGGTCATCAAGTCCAAGCAGGGTCGTTATCAGGCGGGCAGCAGAAGTACAGAGGTCAGGCAATCGGATGGTCCTAGGAAACCGGGGTCGGTGCAGGCAGCAATCAGCAGGTCAGAGTTAGCCGGGTCAAACAGGAAACAGGCAGATATGGGAAACAGAAGTAGAGCTGGGGCTCACAGGTCACTAGACACTGTAGAACGGACAGCACTTGCTGCTGGGCTCAGCAAATCTTAAATGGAGCCGTCTGGCACCATTTCAGGTGCGTGCGCGTGCACTAGGGCACGCGCACCACCGCGGAAACAGGGGGTAAGACGCCAGAAACATCCGGACTTACTGTTCCTAACATTGACCCCCCCCAAGGGGCAGCCTCCGGATGCCTTGCCGGGTGCCGTTGTCTCGGTGGTTTCTCCTGAAGGTCTGAATCAATTCGGGTGCATGGATGTTCTCTTCTGGCTCCCAGGAATTTTCCTCAGGACCAAACCCCTTCCATTTTATCAAGTACTGTGTAGATCCGGCCCTCCTCTGGCAATCCAGAATGGCTTCAACCTCAAACTCCTCCTCTCCATTTACCAGGATTGGGTTTGGTGGACCAATTTTCCGCCCTGGGAACAAGTCAGGGACGACAGGCTTCAGTAGGGAGACATGAAGGACCGGGTGGATCCATTGGGAAGGAGGAAGATCCAATTCAAATGCCACCCGGTTAATTTTCCTCCTGATAGGAAATGGCCCCATGAATCTAGGCCCAAGTTTCTTTGACGGGCAGGCCAACTTGAGATTTTTGGTAGCCAGCCAGACGCGATTGCCTGGCTGAAGCTCTGGTTCCACCCACCTTCTCTTGTTGAATGCTTCCTTGTTTGACTTTTGTGTCTTTGCCAGGGTCTCCTGCAGTAGTTTATTGTTCATCTGGAGAAAGCTTGCGGTGTCCTGTACAGCTGGGACAGAGCTTTCAATGGCCAACTCAGGTAGAAATGTGGGATGAAACCCATAATTCGCCCAGAATGGGGACTGCTTGGTGGCCGAGTGGATGGAGTTGTACGCAAACTCGGCCAAGGGCAGCAGTGCGATCCAATCATTCTGAGAGAGCGACGAGAAGCAGCGCAGGTACTGCTCCAGTGTCTGATTAATTCTCTCAGTCTGGTCGTTGGTCTGCGGATGATATGCTGAAGAAAAGACAAGCTCGATCTCTAGAGCTGCACACAGGGCCTTCCAGAACCTGGATGTGAACTGAACCCCGCGATCGGATACCACGTTGCTGGGTACTCCGTGGAGCCGGATTATTTCCTTAATGAAGGTGTTGGCAGTCTCAGTCGCTGAAGGGGTTCCCTTCATGGGCAGGAAGTGGGCCATCTTTGTTAGGCGATCCATGATTATGAAAATGGTGGAATATCCTTCCGATGGGGGCAGTTCCACAATAAAGTCCATGGCCAACTGTGACCAGGGTCGTTCAGGTACAGGAAGCGGGTTTAGGAGGCCCCAGGTCTTGGCCCTGTCCGTTTTATTCCAGGCATAGATGGGGCAGGCCCCGACATACTTCATGCAGTCCTCCGTGAGAGGGATCAGGCAAGTAATTCAGCCGTTTTCCGGGAGCCGAAGTGTGCGGCCAGTTTGTGGTCGTGGCAGACGCTCAAGATCCTGAGACGCAGACCTTCCGGCACAAAGATTTTGTTGCCAAACCACCACAGGCCGTCCTTGACGGTCAGCCTGGCGTCATTGGGACCAGTGGATCCTGCTATGACTCGCCGGATCTGGGATAATACATCTTCACTGGTCAACAGGAAGTTCCTCGCTGGTAATATGGTATCGTGTGGAGTGGTATTTCCTAGCACCGAGTACATCCTAGAGAGGGCATCTGGCTTGCCATTTTTTGATCCTGGCCGATAAGTCCCGGAAAACATCATTTACGAAGTGCTGAAAGGTTGCCGGGGCATTGCACAGACCAAACGGCATCACCATATATTCGTAATGACCAAAGCGGGTGCGTAAGGCCGTCTTCCATTCATCACCCTCTCTGATGCGAATGAGGTTGTAAGCACCCCACAGGTCAAGTTTGGTGAAGATAACTGCTGCCCCCAGTCTCTGAAACAATTCCGGAACTAAGGGTAGGGGATACCGTTTTTTTATGGTTACCCGGTTAAGCTCCCGGGAGTCAATGCATGGCCTGAGTGAGTGATCCTTCTTCTCCACAAAGAAGATGCTGGCCCCAGCAGGAGACGTGAAGGAACAGATGAACCCCTTGTCGAGGTTTTCATCCAGATAGGCCTTGAGGGATGCTAGCTCGGGTTCTGAGAGGGGAAGAGATGGCGTCCAGCCGCAAAAGTTCTTGGTGACCCTCCCCTGTGGAGAATGGAAGAGGGACAGTCTCATGAGTGACAACCCCGGACTTGATATGGGATCCATCCACCAGTCGGATAAACAGCTTATGGGCCTTGGGTTGTAAGGGGATGCGGTGCCGTGCAGCAAAATCCTGGTCTATGAAGCAGCCGCACGCTCCGGAATCAAGGATGGCTGGGACCGTGGTACTCCTGTAGAGAAAGGAGAAGAGTGAGATGAGCAGAGGAACTGGCAGAACTAGGTGGGCCACCCTGAATAAGTGGAGGGCACTTACCGTGCTTGGCGGGGCATACTCTGACCACATGGCCTAACTCGCCACAGTATAGACACAAGTACAGGTTGAAGTGTCGCTACCTTTCCTCTGCGGAGAGGGACGGGCGCAACAGCCCAATTTTCATGGGTTCGGAGGTGTCCAGGGGTAAGGAGGAGGAGGTCTCTGGGGCGAGCATTGGTGGGTTCGGGTAGCTAGGGACCCGCGGGAGCATCCAGGTGGGGCATAGGTGCCCTGATGACCTTTCAGTGCGGCGCTCTCTGAGAATCTATGGCAATGGCCAAATTAATCAGGGCCTCCAGGGTCTGTGGTACCCCCACTCGGACTAATTCACATTCAAGGAGTCCGAGAGACCCATACAGAACTGAGAGCACAAGGCCGCATCATTCCAGACCGTGTCAGCGATCCAGCGCCGGAATTCAGACACATAGTCTTCCACGGGACGACGACCCTGAAGAAGTGCATGTAGGGAGGCCTCAGCCGTTGCGGTCTGGTGGGGGTCCTCATAAAGCTTTGCCATGGCTTGCAGTAGTGAAGCTGCTGAGGCAACCTCTGGAGCATTTTGTTCCCAAAGTCTATGGGCCCAGGCCTGGGGCTCATTCTGGAGCAGGGAGATGATGAACCCCACCTTGGTAGCTTCCAGGGAGAAGGTGCGAGGTTGTAGTCCAAAGTAAAGCTCGCATGAGGTCTGAAAAGCCCGAAACTTACGTCAGTCCCCGGTGAACTTATCTGGCAGCTGGACCTAGGGTTCTGAGGGCAGGACCACTATGGTTCGGCCCGCAGATGCAGCAGCTCCTGGGGATGGAGCGGCGGAGAGCTCCTGTACCCGCTCCTCCAAACAGGTATATCCTTCCTGCAGGTTTTTAACTGCTTGTGTAAGGCCTGCCAAGTGCTCACACAAGTCATCAATGGCGGAGCGGCCTCCCTGCTCAGACTCAGTCATGGCTGTCCATTACTGTCACGGTCCTGGAGGTGGAGTCTGTCTTGTGCAGGGAGCAACCGCTCTTGCACACCCGATTCTGGACCCCTGATAGAACAGACAGGAAGTCCGAGAGTGCGGGATGGCACGAGGGCTGGAAGGTCACTGATGGAGATGTGAAGAGATGTGCCAATGGCGCCAATCGGCCTATTTAAGCAGACAGCACCCTGTAGCAGATGCTGTCCATTCTACAGCGTTCCTGTGAGCTCGTGATTACTCTGAGAGACTCTTCCTGTAACCCCAGCTTTACTTGGACTTTGCTGTTTTCTGCCTGCCCTGACCCCCGGCCTGTCTACGACTACTCTTTTGCCTGACCCTTCTGTATCTTGCTGCCCACACATTGCCGACCCTGCCTGCACCCGACCATCGACCTGCCTGCTCCATTTGTACTGCATAAGCCAGCCCGTTGCCGACCCGGACCGCACCACTACTCTTCTGCCTAGCATGAACTCCAGTGGACTTTCACGTACCACCAAGTGACCCAGTCCAACCCTTGTGCTCTTGAACTCCCTGTTTGCACTACCAGGGGTTCTCGAACCAGGGCCGCAAGAGAGGTGATCCCCTGCATAAGTCAGACTCATCCACCAGGTACGTGACACCATCGAGACTACCGGTCTCAGGCAGTGGCACCCGTAAAAAATATGGCTGTGGGAGGGGTGAGGGCAGGCAGGTGGGGTTGAATGAGAGCCCTTCTGCCAGTGATCGCTCCAGGGAAAAGAAAGGAGAGGAGGTGACTGGATCATCACAGAGCGCGGAACGTCTCTGTAACACCTTTCATTAGAATTGCGAGTGTTCCCCACACTCGCCATCACATACAGCCCCGCCTCCCGGCTCCAGTACTTTGATAGGCACATTACCCATTTAATGCCAGGACATGTGACAAGTATCAAAACCCGGGCCAGGAGGCGGGGCTGTATACAACGGCGAGCGGCGGGAATACACCGCAATTCAAATGAAAGGTGGTACAGAGACGTTCCCCACTCTGTGATGATTGTCTGGCAATCCTCTTCTTCTCCTCTCTCTTCTCCTACATGCGTGGCCTGCAGTGGTGGACACAGGTAGCCTGAAGTGGTGGACACAGGTAGCCTGCAATGGTGGACACAGGTAGCCTTCAGTAGTGGACACAAGTAGACTGCAGTGGTGGATACAGGTGGCCTGCAATGGTGGACACAGGTAGCCTGCAATGGTGGACACAGGTAGCCTTTAAATGGTGGATACAGGTAGCCTGCAATGGTGGACACACGGGTAGCCTGCAATGGTGGACACATGGTTAGCCTGCAATGGTGGACACCCAGGTAGCCTGCAATGGTGGACACACGGGTGGCCTGCAATGGTGGACACAGGTAGGGCACAGTTGTGGACACAGGTAGCCTGCAATGGTGGACACAGGTAGCCTTTAAATGGTCGATACAGGTAGCCTGCAATGGTGGACACACGGGTAGCCTGCAATGGTGGACACACGGTTAGCCTGCAATGGTGGACACCCAGGTAGCCTGCAATGGTGGACACAAGGGTAGCCTGCAATGGTGGATACACGGGTAGCCTGCAATGGCGGACACACTGGGTAGGCTCCAATGTTGGACATGGGTAGCCTGCATTGATGGACATGGGTAGCATTGTTGGGCACAGGTGAAGCATCATTGATGAGCACAGGTGAGGCTGCACTGATGGGCACTGATAAAGTTGTTGTTAATATTTTATTTTTGTAACTTAATTCTGCATAAACCATGTAAGTGTTATTTCATGAGATAATTTATCAGGGTGTGTTTAGGGGAGGAATTAGCGGCAGGGTAGGGGTTGGGTGGGGCCACTGGTGGTGAGTAACTCTTAAGGCCTGGCTAGTAGCTCAGGACTTGAAATTTTGAGCCCTGTGCTCGGCAATTTTAACCACTTCAATACAGGACGTTTATACTCCCTTCCTGCCCAGACCAATTTTCAGCTTTCAGCGCTCTCACATTTTGCATGACAATTACTCTCTCATGCTACACTGTACCCAAACAAAATTTTTATCATTTTTTTCACACAAATAGAGCTTTCTTTTGGTGGTATTTAAGAACCTCTGGGTTTTTTATTTTTTGCGACAGAAGTGAAAAAAAGTGCGAAGATTTTGAAAAAAAAAACACTTTTTTAAAATTTCTGTGATAACATTTTGCAAATAAGTAATTTTTGTTCATACATTTGGGCCAAAATCTATACTGCTACCTATCTTTGGTAAAAAAATAACACCAAATAAGTATATATTATTTGGTCTGTGTGAAAGTTATAGAGTCTACAAGGTATGGTTCCAATCACTGAAAATTGATCACACCTGATGCACCGATGGCCTATCTCATTTCTTGAGGCCTGAAATGTCAGGAATGTACAAATACCCCCCAAATTACCCCCTTTTGAAAAGTAGACATTCCAAGGTATTTAGTAAGAGGCATGGCGAGTTTTTTGAAGTTGTACTTTTTTCCACAATTCTTGGGAAAATTAAGAAATTTTTTTTTTTTTGCACAAAATTGTCATAACAACAGCATATGCATACTTCCAATTACACCCCAAAATACATTCTGCCACTCGCCCCAAGTATGGCGATACCACATGTGTGAGACTTTTTTCACAGCCTGGCCACATAGAGAGGTCCAACATGCAGGGAGCATCGTCATGCATTCTAGGAGCAGAATTTTCACATCTAATTTCCTAATGACCTATTACACTTTTGAAGGCCCTGGAGCACCAGAACAATGGAATTACCCACAAAATGACCCAATTTTGGAAAGAAAACATGCCAACGTATATTCTATGAGGCATTATGAGTCTTTTGAATGGTTCATTTTTTTCCACAAGTCTACGGAAAACATGGAAAGAAAATGAAAACGCTTTTATTTTTACACACAGTGGTCAATTTATAAGATATTTCTTACACATAGCATGTACATAGCAAAAATTACCCCCCAAACTATATTCTGCTACTCATCCCGAGTATGGCAATACCACATGTGTGAGACTTTTACACAGCCTGGCCACATAGAGAGGTCCAACATGCAGGGATCACCGTCAGGCATTCTAAGAGCAGAAATTTTACATCTAATTTCATAACCACCTACACTTTTGAAGGCCCTGGAGCACCAGGACAATGGAATTACCCACAAAATGACCCCATTTTGGAAAGAAAACACCCCAACGTATATTCTATGAAGCATTATGAGTCTTTTGAATGGTTCATTTTTTTCCACAAGTCTTCGGAAAACATGGAAAGACATTATTTTTACACAAAGTGGTCAATTTATAAGATATTTCTAACACATAGCATGTACATATCAAAAATTAACCCCCAAAATATATTCTGCTACTCGTGACGAGTATGGCGATACTACATGTGTGAGACTTTTTCACACTCTGGCCACATACAGAGGCCGAACATGCAGGGAGAACCGTCAGGCGTTCTAGGAGCAGAAATTACACATAAAATTTAATTCATTCCTATCACACTTTTGAAGGCCCTGGAGCACCAGGACAGTGGAATTACCCCCAAAATGACCCCATTTTGGAAGGAAAACACCCGAGGTATATTCTATGAGGCATGGGCTGCAGATAGGTACTCGGGTACTCTGATGGGCTGCAGATAGGTACTCAGGATTTCTGATGGGCTGCAGATAGGTACTTGTGTACTTTGATGGGCTGGAGACAGGTACTTGGGTAATCTGATGGACTGGTAAAAGGTACTTGGGTACTCTGATGGGCTGCATATAGGAACTCGATTACTCAGATGGGTTGGTGACAGGTACTCGGGTAATCTGAAGGGCAGGTGATAGGTACTCTGATGGGCTGGTGATAGGTAATCGGGTACTCAGGTGGACAGGTGAGAGGTACTCAGGTACGCTGATGGGCTGGTGACAGGTACTTGGGTACTCAGATGGGCAGGTGACAGGTACTCTGGTACGCTGATGGTCTGGTGACAGGTACTCGGGTACTCTAATGGGCAGGTGACAGGTACTTGGGTACTTTGCTGGGCCGGTGACAGGTACTCGGGTTCCCTGATGGGCAGGTGACAGGTACTCGAGTACTCTGATGGGCTGGTGACAGGTACTTGGGTACTCAGATGGGCTGGTGACAGGTACTCTGGTACTCTGATGAGCTGGTGACAGGTACTCGGATACCCTGATGGGCAGGTGACAGGTACTCGGGTACTCTGATGGGCAGGTGACAGGTACTCGGGTGCTCTAATGGGCAGGTGACAAGTACTTGGGTACCCTGATGGTCTGGTGACAGGTACTCAGGTACTTTGATGGGTGGGTGACCGGTACTTGGGTACTTTTATGGGTTAGTGACAGGTACTCGGGTACTCTGATGGGTTGGTGACAGGTACTTGGGAACTCAGATGGGTTGGTGAAAGGTACTCAGGTACTCTGATGGGATGTGACAGGTACTCGGGTACTCAGATGGGATGGTGACAGGTACTCGGGTACTCAGATGGGCAGGTGACAGGTGCTCGGGTACTTTGATGGAGTGGTGACAGGTCCTCTTTATTAGGGGGTGATCAGTGTGCTTGGTATACACAGTAGGCGGTAACAAGCTGTTACCGCAATCTCCCTCTTACACACGATCGGTGTGTGGCAGGGAGAACCGCGGTAACAACTCGTTACCGCGGTTTGTTTACATCACATGACTGGCTGTGATTGACACAGCCGGTCACGTGGTAAAGAGACAATTTTATTGGCTCTTTACCCCGATCGAGGGGGGCTGTGTCCCGAGGGACACGATCGATCCACGATTGCCAGGCTGCGGGCCCGGGGGGCCCGCAGTAGCGGCAAGAAGGGAAAGACGTCATATGACGTCGTCCCGGATCAACGGAGGTTCCCTGCCAATGTCATTTTACAATGTTGAACGGGTTAAAGTGGGCCGGTCTGGATGAAGTCCAGGGCCAAATTTTTGTCCCAGTCCAGCCCTGGCAGGTAGCTTTACAGAGCCGCGAATGAGCAGGGCGGGCAAGCAGAGATTATATCATCTCTCTCTGCTCGCCCCGCATCACTGTTCTTCCGCGTGGTCTCTGCAATGTCGGTGGTGTAGCCGGGAGCATCTCTCACTGCCCTCCCACATCATCTCTCTCCTATAAAGTAAGGAGAGACACTTCGCTGGGGACACCTGTGTAAGGAGAGACACTCCTCTGGGGACACCTGTGTAAGGAGAGACAATCCGCTGGGGACACCTGTGTAAGGAGGGACACTATGCTGGGGGCACCTGATGGAAGGAGGGACTCTGCTGGGGGCACCTGATGGAAGGAGGGACTTCGCTAGGGGCACATGATGGAAGGAGGGACTCTGCTGGGGACACCTGATGGCATCTGATAGCAGGTGACAGTGGCAAGTGACACGATTGGGGCTCCCACTTATTCTGCGTTATGGTGAGTTGAACAATTTAATTTTATATTACAATGTAATAATAGAAATAATGTGCTTCAATCATCCTGACACCATACCAACCATGGTGCTGGGATGATTGAAGCGCCAACACCAGATGTTTGGAGTATCCTTATTTGCTGATTGTTAAACTTTCTGGAATATACATATTGCTATTGTGGTGTAGGATCTGGCTCCATCCCTCTTTCCTTCCGTCCCTCTCTTCTCTTTCCTTCCCTCTCTTTCTTTCTTCCTTCCTCCATGCCTCGTTCATCTCTGATGCGAGCCACACCCCCTAAAGCCATACCTCCTTTAAGCCACGCCCACACCCATTTTTCACTACGGCTTTGCGCGCCAAATTTCTCCGGGCTAGAGCCCCTGGTCTTTTTCCCACCTAGCAAAGCCCCTGGTGTCCATTAAAAATAATTAATCATATATATATTTTTTTCCTAATAACAATTTTTATTTTATTGAAAGTTTAAACAGTACAAGGTATGCATATAGGTTCCATACAATCAGCAACAAATATGTCCAAAGTCACAGTAACATTTTGTTCATCTCTGTGGATCATTGTGAAGCATGGTTGGGAGAGAGACGTGGAGTCGCTATCCTGCTGTGGGGTGATGGTCAGTTGAGGGCGTATCCATGCATTCCAGACTGGAGAGACCTTTAATTATTGCGGATGGGCGAGTACAGCCCGCTGCCCTTCTCCGCACCCCAACTGGGATCAAACTGTGCGGGGACGGAACAGCCGCACCCTTCCCCCCAGTTTTATTCTTGCCTAGTCTCCTCCAGTTTTATTCAACCGTGGGTTACCAAGAGTGTACAGAGCAGTATCATTAAAGCCTTTCACGTCCTACTTTCGTTTGAGAGGCCTTCATCGAGGAATCTAGGTAGCAATCGACTATCGTGAAGGTGTAGCTGAAGGGGATGCTGTTCATCCAATGCGACGCTGCGTAGAGTCCTAAGGGTAATTGTGGGTTTTATTTGTGGTCTTCCATGATAGAAGTGTGTTTATGGAGGTGGGTCCGGGGATTGTCTGGGATGTTGTATGACCTATTCTGGTACCACATGGTAGAACTGTTATGAGTGGTCAGTTGTCAATGTGATGAGGGTCTAGCTAGCATAATGAGGATGCCAATGGAAGGTGGCTCGTGGTGAAAGACATGCAAGCATGGGAGCAGGCATGAGTTTAAAGTGTAGGGGGGCCAGGGGTAGGAAAAGGTAAGGGGGGATGGGGAAGGAGGGCAGGGGGGGTAACAGGGGTTCTCTTGGTCTCTGTCAAGAGTCTCTGCCCGGCGTTATAACGATCTCATTTGGCTTGAGTTGTAGATGTGTGGCAGGTGGTTCGGCGATTTCTACATGGAACTCCATTATCTAAGGCGGGGGTTCTCCAGCTCAACTCTCTCTTGGAAGAGCGGTGGAGGAGTTTAGGAATGTGTGCGGGAAAAGATGCTCAGTCCGATTGACATGTTTACTGCATGTAAGTCATGGCAGTAAGATGTATACTTACTAATTTAGGTCGTTAACCGCTTGTACTCGTCAGTGGTGCGGTAGTCGATCCAACAGGCCCACTTGTGTGAAAATTTAGATGGGGAGTCATTTGCTGTGTGCATCAATTCTTCCATTTTAGCTATCCTATTCACTCTCTTTATCCAGTCAGATAAGGTCGGAGCGTGTGACCTATTCCAGAGTAAAGGGATGCACATATTGGCGGCATTAATGAGGTGTATCATTAATGACTTGCGGTAGATGTGGACTGGTGTGGGCGAGTGGTGTAGTATGAGCTGTGCCGCTGTAAAGTTTAATGAGTAGGAGGTTACCCTTGTGCATATGTCGTGCACACTCTGCCAGAATTGTTGGATCAGTGGGCAGCTCCACTAGTTGTGTAGTAGAGTGACCCTATCCCCGCCACATCTCCAGCACGTCTCCGGGACATGCGGGAATATGGTGTGGAGCAGGGTCGGAGTGCGGTACCATCTCGTCAGAGTCTTGTAGTTGTTTTCTTGTACAGACACATTTAGTGACCCTTTATGGGCAAGTAAGTTGATCCTCTCCCAGTGCTCCTCAGCAAGGTCTTGTTGTAAGTCCCTTCCCCACTTTAAGTATACAGAGCTAGAGGTGGGTTTTATGTCTGCTTGGTTTAAGTTGTAGATGGTTGAAATCAGATGCTGCTGGCATTCTGTTTGTGTGCAAAGGTGTTCAAATGGGGTGAGGGGTCTTGAGGTAGCTGCCTTTCTGTCAATGCTCCTTAAATAATGTCGAAGCTGTAGGTAGGTCCACTGCAGGATATTCTTTTCCGGTGAGGTGGTTTGCAGGGCAGTACGATAAGCAGTGTACCCTCTTTGTAAAAGTGGTATGCCCATACGGACAGATGGGGCCATCTGTCAAGAAGGAATTGTGTAGACATGCCCGGTGGGAATGCCGGGTTAAGTCTAAGGGGTGTGAGAGGGCCTGGTATGGTGCAAAGCATTTGAGGGTCGGGCGGATTAGCGGGTGTGCCGTCAGTGAGGGGGGTATATGGGTTGACAGTAGCCAGGGAGCACTCTGTATAGGGATATCCGAGAAGGAATTTTCAATGGGGACCCAATCTTTACTATCATGGTGTACATTCCAAGTCGACAATGCGAGTTAGGTGGCACGCATGGTAGTAGGCCTCAATGTCCGGTAGGCCTATGCCACCTTTGGATTTGGGTTTTATTAGCTGTGAGTACTTAATTCTCCGATGCTTATGCATCCATAGGAATTGGGTGAATTGTTGCCAAATGTGGCGAAAAAAGTCTGAGGGAGATCGATGGGCACGGTTTGCAGCAAGTAGAGGAAGCGGGGGAGCACATTCATCTTGATTATAGCGGCTCTACCGAATCAGGAGAAATGGGGTTTCTCCCAGTTTTTCAATTCCGTTGTGATAGCTTTAAGCAGGGTAGGAAATTTTTACTGTAAAGCTCTGTCATGTTGGTGGGTAAGAATATCCCTAAATACTTTATCGCGTCCTCTTTCCAGCGAAAGGGGACGTTTTCCTGACACTGGCTGGCTACCTCTCTAGGTAGGGAAATGTTAAGCGCAAACAATTTAGTGAGGTTTATCTTAAAGTTCGAGAGCTGCTGGAACCTTTGAAGCTCCTCTAGTAAGTTCGGGATTGATGTGTGCATTTCCCTCAAGAAGAGGAGATCATCCGCAAAAGCCACCACTTTGTATGTTCAGTTCGCTATTGATACTCCCTGTATGTCATTATTGGCTCTGAGGCAGCGGGGAAATGGTTCCAAAGTCAGCACGAAAAGTAAGGGGGACAGTGGGCAGCCCTGTCTTGTCCCATTGCTGTTGGAGAAGGCGTCTTACAGGTGGCCGTTAACCCTCACCCGAGCAGTGGGCGATGTGTAAAGGGACATGTTGTAGTTAAACATCGTGTTTTGGAGTCTGATGTTTTGTAGCACAGCTCCCATGTAGTCCCAGGCCAACCTGTCAAACGCCTTCTCCGCATCCAGGGACAAGAAGAGACCTTGGCAATCATGTGAGAGCATCCAGTGTTGAATGTTGAGGGCCTTTGTGGTGTTGTTCCTGGCTTCCCTACCAGGGATGAATCCAACTTGGTCATTGTTTATTAGGGTGGTCATGAAGGGGAGAAGGAGATTCGCCAGAATTTTCGCAAAAAAAATTTATGTCCACGTTCATCAGGGAAATGGGCTTGTAATTAGAGACTATAGTATCATCTGTACCATTTTTCGGGATAACCGTGATGTGGACTTCGAGAAGTCTGTTGAAGGGTAGTGTGGATGTGGGGATGGAATTAAATGCTTTAAGAAATGGACCAGTTAAGATGTCTGTAAATGTCTTATAGTATACTGAAGTCAAGCCATCTGGGCCGGGGCTCTTGCCCGCTTTGAGCTGTTTTATAGCTTGTTGAAGTTCGGTATCGGATATGGGCCGTTCCAAGGTGTGTGCCTCGTCCTGGGGGATGGGGGTCGGACTGTACTTTCGAAGGAAGTCTTTGATAAGGGATGTCCTCTTAGTGGTTCGATCTCTGTCTGGTGTTTGTGTGGAGAGGTTATACAATGTGGTATAATGTGACTCAAATTGAGCTGCTATGTCTGCGTTTGACCTTTTTACTTTGCCCTGGGGGTCTCTGATCATATGGATGGTGTGAGCGGCTTTAGACCTTTGGAGAGCCCTGGCCAGGAATTTTCAACCTTTATTGCCGAATTCATAATAGAGTTTATGTTGTAAAATGAATTTCCTCCTGGTTTTACGGTTCAATTCCTCTCTTAAGAGTTCTCTAGTTTGCGTGAGTTCTTGATAGTCTCATTCAGCCTGTGAGCATTTGTGGGCACATTCGAGGATTCAAATTTTTGGGGTTAGATCGGCCAGGGTTTGAAAATTATTTTTTTTCTTTTTGGCATTGAGCGCTAAGAAGTGTCCTCTAATGACACACTTATGGGCTTCCCATTGCATTATGTGGGACGTGTCCGGGGTGTCATTGTCTGTGAAGAAGTGCCCTATGCAGTCCTTGATGAGGTGACATCTTGTTCGTCTCTAAGTAGGGAGGGGTCCAGATGCCAGATCTTGGTGATAGTGTGTCTGTCTGGTAGCATCAGGGTCATGGATATGAGATTGTGATCTGAGAGGATCATTTGTTCAATTGTTGCTTGAGGTCTTTCTGGGAAAAAAATATTGTGGGGGGCCGAGTAGAAGGTATAGTCCTTGTCGGTTGGATGTAAGGTACACCATGAGTCATGCAGAAGGAGTTCTTGGAGGAACATCTTAATCCGACGGAGGGTTTTGTACAGCAGGGATGAGGTGTTAGAGGATGTGTCAAGGATTGGGCAGAGCGGTATGTTAAAGTCACCTCCCAGGATGGTCAGGCCTGTTCGGAATCCCACCAATAAGTGTGTTACGTTTTGGGCTTGTGACGAATTGGGGTTGTAAATATTTGCCAATGTGACAGGTCTGTTATCAATCTGACCTTTGAGGAAAATATACCCCCCTTCCTCATCCAATAACAAGTCTGATAATTGCCATTTCAGGTGTTTGGAGATCAGTATCGAAACCCCCTTTGTCTTGGCTTGGGGGTTAGTTGTGTGGAAATGTATGGGCAAGTGTCGATCTGCGAGTTTAGGAGTTCAGTCTGTTCGGAAGTGAGTCTCCTGCAAAAAGACTATGTCTGTCTTGAGTTTGCGCATTAGATTGAGTACCTGGCTGCGTTTTTTTGGGAAGTTAAGCCCCTTCACATTAAGTGAAACCACCTTGAGTTTTGATGTAATCTGGTGATTTTCTGTAGTAGCCATTTGTTATATGCAGAGTATTTATAGAACAGTTCCCGGGTGATCGCTATTGGCGGTGGGCTAAAACAAATTGAGTACACCACCTGGGTGGATCACACTAAGAGTATTGTTGAGTTGGGGGTCCTCGACATAGACCAAGAGGTGAAGGAATGGATATCGGGGAGGGCAGGAGGGAAGGTCAAGGGGGGGATAAGGGAAAGGGGTCAGATAAACTCTGGAAGTGGATCAGGGGAAATGTACCAGTGATAGGGAATACAATATATGGCCTATCGGGGGGTAGAGGGGGTGAGAAAGGCGGTGGGGGCAAGAGGTCAGTGAGGATCAGAAGGTTCTCACTAGGTGGGGGAACGATTGGCTATGACATGAGTAGGGATTGATCAGATCATCAGGGGAGGATATGCTTATTTCAGTTGGATAGAGCCTTGGTTTACAGACATGATATCTTGGGGAGGTTAGTGAGAGTTATAGCCTCCAGGGTCAGTCGGTTATGGGGGCAGGTCTGGCGCATATCAACATGGGGGGGATTCCCATCAAGGAGACCAGCGAAGAGTTGTCACTTGTAGCTGTTGGGGTCCTAATGGTAGCTGTACAAGCATATAAGCTTGGTGCCTATCACGACCACCAATAGAGGGAAGCTAGATATATTGGGGTCACAACACAGGTCGTGGGAACATGAACCTCAGATCATTTATTTCGGTATGTTGTTAATATGAATTTGCCTCCTAGAGAGGATGCTCACTGGGTTTGAGGTCATGTACCGGTGCTTTGTGCGGATACTGCGGGGGCTCCGTGCGTGTGGGTCCCCCCGGAAGTCCCCATAGGGGGTAGGGTATATTAACCCTCATAAACGCGTGGTGCATATATCCCCCAGAGTAAAAAGGAGAATCAATACATTCAACCACTTACGTTCAGTGTTGTCCGGGGGGGTCACACACACCGAGGCGCTATGTTGCGTCTCGAGACCCATATGGGGGGAAGGTCCTCCATGATCAATTGGCTAGTGGTGCAGGAGTGTTGTTGGCACCTCCCCCTCCATTATAAGGGTATACATTATCATGGCTGGGGTAGGTGGAGATAGCGGCTTCAGAAAACATATTTCTTCCCCAAGAGGGGTCCTAGGGCTGCCTGGTGGAGGGAAAGTGAGCGAGGGGAGGGAGAGAGGCCAACCCGCCAGCATCCAAATATCGCTTTTAGACAACTTTAAATACTTTTAAAATAACTAGAGAACATTTCAAACAGTTTTCAAACAGTTTCGTATTTGCCAGTGTTGAGACGAACTAGGGTATATTTTAGTCCTATTCATAAGCCATGCCGCAAGCAAAGGGGGACGCGGGTGTAATAATGGTACTGGAAACGTGATGTGTGCGATAGACAATTGTGGCACTGGTTGGACCAAATGAGATGGGGTGTGTGATGGGCTCAACCTTTGTGAGTACACCTGGGTCGGCTCTGAGCACTCAGCACTATATTAATTAAACATAGCGAACAAACTTCAATGACTTGTCACAGTTCACTAGAGCCTTGACAAAAACAAAACAAAAGCCAAAGGCCACACTCTCCCCTGCCATTGCATAGGCCCCTATGGATGTGAGGCCATATGTAGCCCGGTGCACTGAGGTGTGACGTTGCAGGGCCTCTGCTCCATCATCGGCCTTGGCCATGCAATGTCCGGATCAGGGCATTGAGTAGAGATGATGGGGCAACCATAAGTGAGAACTCATATCATTGGGATAGAAGGATATGGGATTTCCAGGACGAGGAGAAAAAAAGGGGGAGTGGGAGGGGGGAGAAGATAAAAGAGGGATGGGTTCTACTTAGATCTCCAGAGTATCAGTCTTAGTAAAGGCAGTATCTTGTGCGAGGGATGTGAGTGTCATCAGTGTATAAGGCGGCATGGCAGGGTTGTATATGTTAGTCCCATTTCAGATGGAATTAACTGTCTGTGGTAAGGATACGCCAGAGTTCAGCAGCTCCAATCACCATGCTGGTCACGTGTCAACATAGAGATTGAGTTTGTCACCTGGCATTGGCTATTTATGGGCAAGCATGTTGGGCTACTGAGGGGCTAATGGCGTGGGGGCACCGGGGCTTAGCAAGGTGGGTAGGGGGGATAAAGAGAAATGTTTGTCTTTACCTTGTCCAGCCGGAGTGCCCTGGGTTGTGGGCCAGTCGCAGTCTTACCAAGTTCCCAAGCGGTGAGGAAATCAGAGGTTTTCAGGAGAGGGTGTGACCCTGGGTATCGACTCACTGTTGATAGCAGGTGGTGATCCTGTTTCCCAGATCTCAGCCTGGTGGTGGCATATTAGTTGTTGTTCTCTTGACTTGGTCTCCTGTGGGCCGGAGAGGCTGTGGGACACGTTGAGCATTCCTGTTTCTTGCTGGTCTGGGTGGGCGCGGAGAGGTTGATCTTCAGCGTTGAATGTTGAAGTCATCTCTGACTGGGATAGCATCCATTGACGTGACCCTCAGGGAGGTCAGGCCTTGTGATATTGAGTGCTTCACAGAAAGCGGGTAGTTGCTCGGGGGTTCTGAGGAGTATTGTGCGTCCCTGAGAGGAGGCTAAGTGGCAGAACGTGAATTTCCATCTGTACAGTATATTTTTGGATCGTAGGAGGTCCAGCAGAGGGCGTAGATCTCTCCTGCACTGTAAGGTGATGGGGGAGAGATCTTGAAAAATCTTGATCTCAGTGCCCTGATAGAGCAGATTTCGGCAAACCTTACCCTTCTTAAGGTCTCTTCTTTGATTTTAAAGTTCACAAGGCAGCATATCACATCTCTAGGTGGATCTGCGTCCCTGCCCCTTGGCTTCAGAGCTTTGTGTAGCCTCTCATAGTCAATGGGGTTTTCAGGGGGTCTGCCCAAGAGGTCGTTAAGATGGCGACCGTAGCTTGCGGTAGACGGGTATAATCTACAGTTTCACCCTTAGGTTGTGACGGCATCCCCTATTGTCCAGGTCCTCCAGGTGCCTGTGTAGGTCCCTTAGCTGGGTGTCGTGGGATTGGGAGGAGGCCTGGAGACAGCATATGTCAGAGGCCTGGCGTTCAGCATTCTTCTCTATGTCATCCATGCGGTTAGCTACCGCCTGGATGTCCCTTCGGATGTCCGTTATGGCTGCTGCCAGGGACGCTGTTATGTCATCTGCCACCGTTCTCAGGTCTAGTAGACTGAGGGGTTGTGCTGCCGAAGTGGCGTGTTGAGACATGCTGCAGCCGGACGGGCTCAGGCTGAAGGAGCGGGCAGGAGCTGCGGAGGCCCGGAATGAAGCCGGGGCCTCGCATGATTGCGAGTTGAACATTTCCGGGATACGATACTATACCTGGTCTGTGGATCTATGTCCCTGGGGGAGCGGAAGCGGGAGTGTGGGGGTGTCTCATTCGTTTTCCCCATCTTCGCTGTAGGCATCAGGCTCTCTAGGGTGCGTTAGTCTCCCTCTGTGTCTGGAGCACGGAGATCAGGTGGCCACCCTCGCTCGGAGCCAAGCCACGCCTCATATTTTTACTTGTCAAGAATTCAGGTTTAAAATAGGTAGAAGTGTGCCACTTAAGACTCTATTAGCATTCCATATGGTTTCTCCATGGCTTTTAGACAGCAAAAATATATATATATATTTTTTTTTCCCTGCATGTGATTGGGTGTTTCTTGAAAAGTAATTTTCTACAGCATTCACTAATCTAAGAGAAAAATCAGTTACAGTGTCAAATTCCCTTGCAGAGTGAGCAGTCCAGCTGTTAATTAAAAATAACTTTACATGGATTTCTTATTTATTTATTTATTTTTTTTTTTTTAGTACAATCAAGTTTATTGAAAATTGAAGTACTAATTGAAACACAAAAAAAGCAAATCAAACATATAGAATATCACATCAAGTTCAACTTCAACATAAACCACGTCTACATCTTTATCATAAACAGGATAAGAAACAGTGCTGCAGTGGTTGATACAGTATTTGTAGTGTACAAACAGATCATGTTGAATAAAGTAATATAAACTTTAAATAATCGTGTTTGGTGAGTAAAAGGCATGTTGACTACCTTCATTATTATAAAGATGTTGCTTTTATACCTTATGAAAACTTGTTTAAATGAACTATATCTTAATGTGGATGCTACATGCTCCCTTCCATCCAAAATAAAGTCAAATATAAAGTGATTTGTAATGCTTTTGGCTTAAACCTGGGATAGCCCCATAGACTAACCAAGAGGTTTGCAGAGAAAGAAAAGTAAGGGGAAAAGACGGGAAGGCAACCCAATACACCAAGTCATAGGGTTCTGAGTTATGAGCTGCAAGCCATGAGCTATGAAAGGCTTCATATACAATATGCATCTCTTGAATATATTCTAAAGTGTGTGAGGTAATCCTCTACAGTTCAATCTGAGTCCCACGTTGGGTTGCATGTCGGATACAAGGTAAGATAGGGTGTAAATGAGTGTGGGTCAAAATTCACCATCAGCTTAATCGTTCAAAATATTGGGAGTACCTGAAGAGGTGCCATGCCGACCACATTTTATGAAGGTTATCCAATCTGTCTGTGGCATCAGTGTTATCAGTGTCAGATCCCATAGAGTAAGAGTTTTGAATCAGTGAGCATGTAAAGGATGTTGTGTTCTTGAAGGCTTGTCCAGCCCAGCAGGTTTGTTCAAAGGGAGTGACTTTTCTAGAAAAATTAAGCTTTCTCATTAGTTTTGTGATATAGTTATGAATTTGTTGGTATGTCCAGAATGATGGCAGGGGATGTGGGTCTTTAAATTGAAGGTTTGCAAGGGGAATTGACTTCCCTTTGGCAAAAAATTTGCAAGGCTACTATTGGGTTTCCTATCTGGTCAAGGTGTGTGTCAAACCAGGGGTTATCTATTCCTGGTGAAAATTCAAGGTTACCTCCTAGCGGTGTAGGTGCACTGGAGATGTTGGCGCCTTTTTCTAGTTTATTAAATATTTTTAGGGTTGTTCCTACCAATGGGTGGTTTTTCAGTTCCGGTGGGCACACAGAACAAGGAATCCAAGCTGAAAACTGCACTGGTTTATTAGCTATATCAGTTTCAAGCTCCACCCAATACTTGCAGTCTCCATGGCAATGCCAATTAACAAGTCTAGTAAGGTGCAAGGCATGGTAGTAGTTTTGAAAATCAGGTAGGCCCATGCCTCCCTTTTCTTTTGTTCTTGTGATGAGCTTGTGCCTGATTCTAGGTGGCCTGTGTGCCCATACGAACTGTGTTTGTAAGGTTTTAAGTTTTCAGAAAAAGCTGTCTGGAATTTCAATTGGTATGGTATGAAACAGGTATAATAACTTTGGCAGAATGACCATTTTCATTATGGCCGTCCTGCCAAACCAGGAAAATAATTTTTTATTCCAATTGCTGAGGTCCTTTGTGAATGTATTTAGTAAAGGCAAGAAGTTTTTTTGTAAAGGGTGTGTACGGATGCAGTCAGCCAAACCCCCAGATATTTCAGCGCGACAGGTTCCCATTTAAAGGGGCGGTTGTTTTTCAGCTGGGTCATTTTTTCATATGGTAGTGTTACGTTTAAACCTTCCAATTTGGAATAATTAATCTTTAGATTAGATAGGTATCTGTATATGTTAAAGGCTTTGGAGAGATTGGGTATGGTCGTGTGCGGGCAGGTGACAAAGAATAGCATGTCGTCTGCGTTTGCAGCGATCTTAAATGTTCTTTCTCCTACCTGAATGCCTTGTATAGATGGGTTAGCATTGACCGTTCGCAGGAATGGCTCTAACGTGATTATGAATAGCAGGGTTGACAAAGGGCACCCCTGTCTTGTACTGTTCCTAATGTGGACCGTGTCGGATAGCAGGTCATTTGTTTTTATTTTAGCAGAGGGGTCATTGTATAGAGCTTTTAACTAATTCATCATGCTGTCTGCCAGGCCAATGTGTTTACAGGTCGCCAATTCCCAGGCTACTTGATCGAAGGCCTTCTCTGCGTCTGTGAACAGGAGGAGGCCCTCGATCTCTCGCCTATGGGCAAAATGAATTAAGTTTAGAGTCTTGGTGACATTATCCTTGGCTTTCTTCCCTGGCATAAAGCCAGCTTGTTTTTTTACCTATAATCTCTGGGAGTATGGTTTTAAGGCGATTAGCCAAAATCTTTGGCAGTTATAGACCTACAGTCAGGTCCATAAATATTGGGACATCAACACAATTCTAATCTTTTTGGCTCTATACAACACCACAATGGATTTGAAATGAAATGAACAAGATGTGCTTTAACTGCAGACTTTCAGCTTTAATTTGAGGGTATTTACATCCAAATCAGGTGAACGGTGTAGGAATTACAACAGTTTGTATATGTGCCTCCCACTTTTTAAGGGACCAAAAATAATGGGACAGATTAACAATCATAAATCAAACTTTCACTTATTAATACTTGGTTGCAAATCCTTTGCAGTCAATTACAGCCTGAAGTCTGGAACGCATAGACATCACCAGATGCTGGGTTTCATCCCTGGTGATGCTCTGCTAGGCCTCTACTGCAACTGTCTACAGTTCCTGCTTGTTCTTGGGGCATTTTCCCTTCAGTTTTGTCTTCAGCAAGTGAAATGCATGCTCAATCGGATTCAGGTCAGGTGATTGACTTGGCCATTGCATAACATTTCACTTCTTTCCCTTAAAAAACTCTTTGTTTGCTTTCGCAGTATGCTTCAGGTCATTGTCCATCTGCACTGTAAAGCGCCGTCCAATGAGTTCTGAAGCATTTGGCTGAATATGAGCGGATAATATTGCCCGAAACACTTCAGAATTCATCCTGCTGCTTTTGTCAGCAGTCACATCATCAATAAATACAAGAGAACCAGTTCCATTGGCAGCCATACATGCCCACGCCTTGACACTACCACCACCATGCTTCACTGATGAGGTGGTATGCTTTGGATCATGAGCAGTTCCTTTCCTTCTCCATACTCTTCTCATCACTCTGGTACAATTTGATCTTGGTCTCATCTGTCCATAGGATGTTGTTCCAGAACTGTGAAGGCTTTTTAGATGTTGTTTGGTAAACTCTAATCTGACCTTCCTGTTTTTGAGGCTCACCAATGGTTTACATCTTGTGGTGAACCCTCTGTATTCACTCTGGTGAAGTCTTCTCTTGGTTGTTGACTTTGACACATACACCTACCTCCTGGAGAGTGTTCTTGATCTGGCCAACTGTTGTGAAGGGTGTTTTCTTCACCAGGGAAAGAATTCTTCGGTCATCCAACACAGTTGTTTTCCGTGGTCTTCCGGTCTTTTGGTGTTGCTTAGCTCACCGGTGCGTTCTTTCTTTTTAAGGATGTTCCAAACAGTTGATTTGGCCACACCTAATATTTTTGAAATGAACTCTGGACCTTTTATCTGTTCCTTGTAAATGGGATAATGAGGGAATAACACCCACCTGGCCATGGAACAGCTGAGCAGCCAATTGTCCCTTAAAAAATGTGAGGCACATATACAAACTGTTGTAGCTCCTACACCGTTCACCTGATTTGCATGTAAATACCCTCAAATTAAAGCTGAAAGTCTGCAGTTAAAGCACATCTTGTTCGTTTCATTTCAAATCCATGGTGGTGGTGTATAGAGCCAAAAAGATTAGAATTGTGTTGATGTCCCAATATTTATGGACCTGACTGTATTTCACTACTGAATCTGGACTTGAAATTGCTAGCACAGTCATTTGGGTCCTTGCCTGACTTGGGTAAAATTGTTATATGAGCTTGCAAGAATGAAGGGTGGCCTGCATGTGGGTCTGCCAGTGAGTTAACGGTTAGCACCAATGGTTTTTTTAAGTAGGTCTGCATAAGTTTTGTAACATGGAGAGGAGAGCCCATCTGGGCCTGGGCTTTTATTTGGTTTCAGATTTTTAATTGCCTCTAGAAGCTCTTCCTCCGTTGTGGGGTCATCTAAGGTGGTAGCTTTTGTGCAATTGAGTGTTGAGAGGTGGCTTTGAGTTAGATATTCATGAATTATGGAAGCCCTTTCTCCATTTTGTCCCTTCGGTCTATGTTGTGGTGGGAGATTGCACAGGTCAGAGTAGGACTTATAAAAGTGGGCTGCCATTTTTTTCCATGTCTTGGTCTATTACACCTTCTTTATTCCTGATCCCCAGTGTGTTAGTAGCAGCTTTGGCTTCTCTCGGTGCTCTAGCTAAAAATGTACCACTTTTATCGCCATGCTCGTAATTAGAGTTGATCGAACCTCTGGAAGTTCGGGTTCTGCTGGTTCGGCCGAACTTCGGGACAAAGTCCGGGTTCGGGTCCGGACAGGACCCGAACTTTGATACGGACCCCGAACCCCATTGAAATCAATGGGGACCCAAACTTTTAGGCACAAAAATGGCTGTAAGAAAGTCCTGGAAAGTCCTAGAGGTCTGCAAAAGGAAGGAAAATGGGGGTAAGGGTCGGACAAATGCCCTACAAAGAAATGGGGATAGGGAAATAACTTAAAATAATAAAAAAAAAAATCACATAAAAAAATCAAAAATGGAGGTGGATGTGGACTATCTTCAAACTGTGTGAGAAAAGTATAAATTAGCGGGGAGAAGCCATATCACTGTTCTAAGAACAGTGATATGGCTTCTCCCCACTAATTTATACTTTTATCACACAGTTTTAAGATGATTAAAGATTCTACAATCATCTTAAAATTGTGTGAGAAAAGTAAACATTAGCCGGGAGAAGCCATATCACTGTTCTACAATCATCTTCAAACTGTGTGTGAAAACTATAAATTAGCCGGGAGAAGCCATATCACTGTTCTAAGAACAGTGATATGGCTTCTCCTGGCTAATTTATACTTTTCTCACACAGTGTGAAGATGATTGTAGATTCTATCCTCGGTGGTGAGCGGTGGTGGTATCCTCGGAGGCCCTGCAATCCTCGGTGGTGGACATGCGCCAAATGACTAGCAGGCTCAGGCTCACCCGCCACTACATTTGCCCAGTGTGCAGTTAGCGAGATATAGCGTCCCTGCCCGTGCTTACTGGTCCATGTATCAGTGGTTATGTGGACCTTGCCACTGATGGCATTGCGCAGTGCACACTTGATCTTGTCCCCGACTTGTTTGTGCAGGGAATGGATGGCTCGCCTGGAAAAGTAGTGGTGGCTGGGTACCACGTACTGTGGGACAGCCATCGCCATCAGGTTTTTGAAACTGTCCGTGTCCACCAGACGGAATGACAGCATTTCAAAGGCCAGGAATTTTGAAATGCTGGCATTCAGGGCCAGGTATCGCGGGTGGGTAGGGGGGTTTGGGAGATGGACAGCTGTAAGCTTCCTTGGGACCATGTGGAAATGCTTGGGGACGGTGGCGGACATGGTGGCATTGCTGTCATATCTTCTGTTTGC
>BLSH010376760.1:216044-244632 GCA_018402905.1 Glandirana rugosa
AGACTAAACTAGGCCAGGAACCGCACAACCCTATTTAGACTGGACTAGGGATATATATATAACTAACTACTTGCTCCGGTTAGATAACCGTACTACGAGGAATTGTATAGCCCGGGGACTAATGAAAAAACAGAAATTATAAACCAGTTTATTGAACAGGTACCCTTACCCCTCCTATCAGAGGAACACAGAAAATTAATGGACAAAGTAATATTGGAAGAGGAGGTGCTAGAGGTTATCAAAAACCTCAAACATGGCTCAGCCCCAGGCCCAGATGGTTTCTCGGGACTCTATTATAATACTTTCTCCAAAACACTTGCCCCCCACATAGTAAAATTTTGTAATGCTAAAATGAGTGGGGACCCAGTGGAAAAACACCTAAATACAGCGTACATCACGGTTATTCCCAAACCGGGGAAAAACCCGGAAGACGTGGATAACTATCGGCCTATCTCCCTTATAAATATTGATTTGAAAATTTTGACCAAGATAATGGCCAATAGATTGGCCTCGTTCATCAATCAATATATATATAGGGATCAGGTCAGATTTATCCCAACACGCCAAGGACCGGATCAAATCAGAAGGGCTATCAATATAGTCTCTATTCTGCAATCCAACTGGACAGGTGGCTTACCTCAAAAGGGT
This sequence comes from Glandirana rugosa, assembly GCA_018402905.1. NCBI lineage: Eukaryota > Metazoa > Chordata > Amphibia > Anura > Ranidae > Glandirana > Glandirana rugosa. Next base: position 216,693 of record BLSH010376760.1, read on the forward strand.
ATGCTCCTCTCGCTGGACTTATGTAAAGCTTTTGATTCAGTATCTTGGCCTTACTTATTCTCATTGTTGAAACACTGGGGATTTGGGGAAAGATTTCTGGGCCTGATTGGGTCCCTATACTCTTTCCCCCAAGCGCAAATCAAGATGCAGGGCTTCTATTCTGACTCGTTCTCGATTAAGACGGGCACGAGACAAGGATGTCCTCTTTCCCCATTACTCTTTGCTATCGCAATAGAGACCCTAGCGGCAGCTATTAGAAATGATCAGGATATTAAAGGGGTCCTATGTGGGAAACAGGAACATAAATGCGGGTTATTTGCGGATGATATCCTAGTGTTCATAACGTCGCCTTTGGGTTCGCTTCCCTCCCTCTGCAGGCTTCTCAACAATTTCTCCAAAATCTCAGGCCTTCGGGTTAACTTTTCTAAGTCTCAAGCACTAAATATCTCCCTTTCCCCAGAGGAAGTCTCCAACCTCAAATCAAACTTTAAATTTAAATGGAGTGATTTGTCAATATCTTACTTAGGGATTAATCTCACTTCCAAATATGACACTCTATATAGTGCAAATTACCCCCCCCCCCTCTTCCGTAAACTTGAAGCAGATCTCAAAATGTGGTCTAAGCTTAATATCTCCTGGTTAGGCAGAATCAAGTCTGTAAAAATGACTTTACTCCCTAGGCTCCTATATCTCTTCCGCTCCCTCCCTATCCCAATTCGTAGAGACCACACCAAGGCGCTTCAGAGCAAGATCCTAAAATTCATTTGGGGCTCGGCTGGATATAGGATACCCCAGCAAACCCTATTTTTTCATAGACGCAGAGGAGGTGTGGGTCTTCCTCATTTGGAAAAATACTTTCAAGCGGCTAGGCTTTCCCAATTATCCTCACTATACTCTACAAAGGAGAAGCAGGATTGGGTGCGGATAGAAAGGGAGGCTGTCCCCCGCCATACCCTTGATTTCATCCTATGGTGCCCGCCTAAAGATAGACCACCTATCTTAGCCCCTACCCTTTCCAATGAAATAGCCCTCTGGGACAAAATCAAAGGCAATGCCTCTCTGGTCTCGCCCATCAGGCCGTTAGCTCATCTATTCAATAACCCTGAGTTTCCCCCAGGACTAAACATCAAAGAATTTCAGTGGTGGCTCAACAAAGGCTTGTTCAGCATAGGTCACTTTTTCACACCTGCGGGCCCAATTACGCTTAAATATTGTCTAGAGACCTTGGAACTTCCGAAGTCAGAACTTTTCAGATTCCACCAAATATCGAGCTTCCTTCATAAAATATGGTCAGAGAAGCCTCTTCCTCCTAGGGTAACATCCTATGAACAGTGGTGTGGTCAGCCATCATTACAAAAAGGGGGCATTTCTCTTATTTATGAAGCTCTCACACTACCTACTAAGAAAGCATCTTATATGTCCAACTGTTAGTTTGATTTGCAATTTGAGTGGGATCTGGACAAATGGCAAACAGCCTGCGCTAGATCCTACAAGGGCATACTTAATACCAGTATCATGGAAGCCAGCTTAAAAGTATTGTTGAGATGGTATCTCACACCGGTTAGACTCCATAGGTTTATCCCAAGTTGTGACCCAAGCTGCTTTCGAGGCTGCAAGCTGCAGGGCACGCTGGCTCACATTTGGTGGGAATGTCCAAGAATACGTCCATTTTGGACCAAAATTTTCCGTATTATCCATAAGATCACTGGCAATAAGCTTCCAAGGACTCCAACTATCGCTCTTTTAAATGATCATATCCCGAATTCCACTAAAGCTAACAGAAAATTAATTCATTTCATTCTGCTAGGAGCCAAAATCACGGTTGCAAGAGCCTGGAAGCTTGACCGAGTCTCCTCGAAGGCTGCAATCCGGAAAATTTCATGGCTTATGACTCAAGAGAAAGTGGCTAGTATCCTTCTGGATAATCTTCATAAATTCGAGATGATCTGGGAGCCGTGGGCTAGGTTTGTGGGCATCTCTTTGATTCCAGGCCTCTAGTGTTCCCAGTCTCCCTGTTCACAGTATGGCGACGCACTCACATGCTCATCCTTATTTCCTCTATTTCTAATTTCTATATTCTTACTCTCTTCTTCTTTCTCTCTCCTGTACTTATACACTGATCTTCGGATATAGATGCGTTTTTTTTTATTACTCGGAACCTTAATGAGAACAGAAGGTTCCCTTCCTCTAACCTTACTCTCGATGGGTTCTGCCGTTTCAATGTTTGGTTTATGTTCTAGTTTATCTTTATTTGGGCCGAATTTTTCCGACCCCCATGGGGGGGCTCGGGGGGTTGGGTCCATTTTTCCGACACAGCGAGTCCCCATGTGGGTGTCGGGGAGATGGCCTGGCTTCCGGGTCCCTCTGCTCGAGGCTTATCACAAAAGTGGTCAGTGAGGCCGCCCTCACTTAGAGGCCCGTTTGTGGGGCTGACAGTGGACAACTAATTTCCCATCATAAGTTGTCACATACTCCTTATAGATTTGTCTTCCATGTTTATGTTGAGTCTAAATCCAATATGGTGGCCTAGTATCACGGATCCCTTGTAACAGTAACCTCTATAGGTAGAGGGGTTCTGATCTCGCCTAACTAGAGTCCTAAATTGTATATTCTCAAAACATACCAATCCTCATGTCCAAACCTTCTTTGTAAATCGAATGTTTTGTTGTACATGCATCTTCTATGTCAACTGATAAATGTGGGCGTGGACATCTGCTTGTTGTCTTTCAAAAAATGTAATAAAAATATATTGAAAATAAAATGTACATTGCATCACAGTTTGTTGTGTATGAAGCTGCATAGTCGCAGATCAGTCAGGGAGCCCATGCTGACCCCTGTCCACAGCCAAAAGTGCCTCCAATGTGCACATGAGCATCAGAACTAGAACACAGAGCAACGGAAGAAGGTGGCCTGGTCTGATGAATTCAAGAATGGTTTAAGGAACACTACCAGTTTGAAGTGGACCTTTTGTTCGTTGTCTATATCACCCTTTGATGCAATAAAATCGTTTTTGGAAATTGGATCTTTTGAGTGCGGCTTCTTCCAACCTTGTTGCTGTTATTACCAATTTGAAGCCTTGGCCTCCAAATTCTCCAGTTCTCAATCCAATCAAGTATCTGTGGGGTGTGAGAGAAAAACAAGTCCAATCCATGTTGGACCCACCTCGCGACTTACAGGACTTAAAGAGGAACTGCAGTCTGCTCACAAAATTTGTAATAAAAACATCTTTGCCATTCTGAAGCTTCCCTCCAACCACTTTGCATATTATGTTATATATGCTGTGATTCTGTACTTGCCAAATATTCTACAGAACTCTCCCTCCACTAAGTCTGGCTGCATCCATTTTAACTGTGGACAGCTGAAGCTGCTGTCTGTTCACATCCTGGATTTACACAGACACACAGAGGCACACCTCTAGTTCTGCTGCCCTGCAGCTCTCATTGGACTTCTTATGACTCACCCCCCCTCCCTTCCAACACCAACGCAGTTCCTCCAGCGCTTAAACCAGGACCATGGCTGTGAAGTATGTTGATCCTTGCATTGATATAATAAGGTTCACCCAGAGCAGCCAGCTAAAAAAAAACATTGGGAATGTTTGTGAACTTGTAGGAAGGAAAAGGCAGCGCTCTAGGAATTAACCCAGTAAAAAACTGGACTTAAATAAAGAATAAAAATCACATTTATTATCCATTAAAACCACTAATGTTTTCTGGTATCTTGCTTGGTATTGTTGTCAACTAGAGTTGAGCGTACCCATACTGTAAAGTTCGGGTGCATACCGGACTTTGGGGTGTCTGTGCCCCGAACCCGGACATTTGAAAAAAAGTCCAGGTTCGGGTTCGGTATTCAGGTATTTTGCGTATGTTTTCTATAGCTGCAGGTCCGCCAAACAACAAGCGTTTTACTCGTTTACCCTTAAAAGCAATCACAGCCATGCCTACTAATGGCATAGCTGTAATTGGCCAGTGCATCATGTGACCCAGATTATTTTTGGCGCCTGTCGAATAGCTGCAGGGCAGCCAATCAACAAGCGTTTCACTCATTTGCCCTTAGAAGCCATCACAGCCAAGACTACTAATGGCATGGCTGTGATAGGCTAGTGCATCATGTGACCCAGCCTCTATATGAGCTGGAGTCACGTATGCCGCGTGTCACATCGCCTCAGGCTAGTGTAGGGAGAGCATGCTGCCAGCGCTGTGAGGGACAGATTATCAATCTAATATTATCTCATCCTGCATTACAGACAGGTTCCTGGCGGTGTTGTGAGGAGAAAGCTTAGCGCTCTAAAATGATCTGATACTGGACTAAGTACACTTTACTAGTGCTGTGAGGGACAGATTATTGTTCTAAAATCATCTCCTACTGCTATAGGGAGAGGTTCCTGCTGGTGCTGTGAGGGACCGATTATTGTTCTAAAATTATCTCCTAGTGCTATAGGGAGAGGTTCCTGCTGGTGCTGTGAGGGACAGATTATTGTTCTAAAATCATCTCCTACTGCTATAGGGAGAGGTTCCTGCTGGTGCTGTGAGGGACAGATTATTGTTCTAAAATTATCTCCTAGTGCTATAGGGAGAGGTTCCCGCTGGTGTTGTGAGGGACAGATCATTGTTCTAAAATGATCTCCTAGTGCTATAGGGAGAGGTTCCTGCTAGTGCTGTGAGGGACAGATTATTGCTCTAAAATCATCTCCTAGTGCTATAGGGAGAGGATCCTGCTGGTGCTGTGAGGGACAGATTATTGTTCTAAAATCATCTCCCAGTGCTATAGAGAGGGGTTCCTGCTGGTGCTGTGAGGGACAGATTATTGTTCTAAAATCATCTCCTAGTGCTATAGGAAGAGGTTCCTGCTGGTGCTGTGAGGGACAGATTATTGTTCTAAAATCGTCTCCTAGTGCTATAGGGAGAGGTTCCTGCTGGTGCTGTGAGGGACAGATTATTGTTCTAAAATCATCTCCTGCTGTTATAGGGAGAAGCTCCTGCTGGTGCTGTGAGGGACAGATTATTGTTCTAAAATCATCTCCTACTGCTATAGGGAGAGGTTCCTGCTGCTTCTATGAGGGACAGATAATTGTTCTAAAATCATCTCCTACTGCTATAGGGAGAGGTTTCTTCTGCTGCTGTTAGGGACAGATTATTGTTCTAAAATCATCACATACTGCTAGAGGGAGAGGTTCCTGCTGGTGCTGTGAGGGACAGATTATTGTTCTAAAATTGTCTCCAACTGCTATAGGGAGAGGTTCCTGCTGCTCCTGTGAGGGAGAGATTATTGTTCTAAAATCTTCACATACTGCTAGAGGGAGAGGTTCCTTCTGCTCCTGTGAGGGATAGATTATTGTTCAAAAATTATCACATACTGCTAGAGGGAGAGGTTACTGCTGGTGCTGTGAGCGACAGATTATTGTTCTAAAATCATCTCCTAGTACTATAAGGAGAGGTTCCTACTGGTGCTGTGAGGGACAGATTATTGTTCTAAAATCATCTCCTGCTGCTATAGGGAGAGGTTCCTGCTGTTACTGTGAGGGACAGATTATTGTTCTAAAATCATCTCCTACTGCAATAGGGAGAGGTTCCTGCTCCTCCTGTCAGGAACAGATTATTGTTCTAAAATCATCACATACTGCTAGAGGGAGAGGTTACTGCTGGTGTTGTGAGGGACAGATTATTCTAAAATCATCTCATAGTGCTATAGGGAGAGGTTCCTGCTGCTCCTGTGAGGGACAGATTATTGTTCTAAAATCATCTCCTACTGCTATAGGGAGAGATTCTTGCTGCTCCTGTGAGGGACAGATTATTGTTCTAAAATCATCACATACTGCTAGAGGGAGAGGTTCCTTCTGCTCCTGTGAGGGACAGATTTTTGTTCTAAAATCATCTCCTACTGCTATAGAGAGAGGTTCCTGCTGCTCCTTTGAGGGACAGATTATTGTTCTAAAATCATCACATACTGCTATAGGGAGAGGTTCCTTCTGCTCCTTTGAGGGACAGATTATTGTTCTAAAATAATCACATACTGCTAGAGAGAGAGGTTCCTTCTGGTGCTGTAAGCGACAGATTATTGTTCTAAAATCATCTCCTAGTGTTATAGGGAGAGGTTCCTGCTGGTGCTGTGAGGGACAGATTATTGTTATAAAATCATCTCCTACTGCTATAGGGAGAGGTTCCTTCTGTTGCTGCGAGGGACAGATTATTGTTCTAAAATCATCTCCTACTGCTATAGGGAGAGGTTCTTGCTGCTCCTGTGAGGGACAGATTATTGTTCTAAAATCATCACATACTGCGAGAGGGAGAGATTTCTTCTGCTCCTGTGAGGGACAGATTATTGTTCTAAAATCATCACAAACTGCTAGAGGGAGAGGTTCCTTCTGCTCCTGTGAGGGACAGATTATTGTTCTAAAATCATCACATACTGCTATAGGGAGAGGTTCCTGCTGGTGCTGTGAGGGACAGATTATTCTAAAATCATCTCATAGTGCTATAGGGAGAGGTTCCTGCTGGTGCTGTGAGGGACAGATTATTTTTCTAAAATCATCTCCTGCTGCTATAAAGAGAGGTTCCTGCTGCTCCTGTGAGGGACAGATTATTGTTCTAAAATCATCTCCTACTGCTATAGGGAGAGGTTCCTGCTGCTCCTGTGAGGGACAGATTATTGTTCTAAAATCATCACATACTGCTAGAGGGAGAGTTTCCTTCTGCTCCTTTGAGGGACAGATTATTGTTCTAAAATAATCACATACTGCTAGAGGGAGAGGTTCCTTCTGGTGCTGTGAGCGACAGATTATTGTTCCAAAATCATCTCCTAGTGCTATAGGGAGAGGTTCCTGCTGGTGCTGTGAGGGACAGATTATTGTTATAAAATCATCTCCTACTGCTATAGGGAGAGGTTCCTTCTGTTGCTGCGAGGGACAGATTATTGTTCTAAAATCATCTCCTACTGCTATAGGGAGAGGTTCCTGCTGCTCCTGTGAGGGACAGATTATTGTTCTAAAATCATCACAATACTGCTAGAGGGAGAGGTTTCTTCTGCTCCTGTGAGGGACAAATTATTGTTCTAAAATCATCACATACTGCTATATGGAGAAGTTGTTGCTGGTGCTGTGAGGGACAGATTATTGTTCTAAAATCATTTTCTACTGCTATAAGGAGAGGTTCCTGCTGCTCCTGTGAGGGACAGATTATTGTTCTAAAATCATCTAATACTGCTAGAGGGGGAGGTTCCTGCTGCTCCTGTGAGGGACAGATTATTGTTCTAAAATCATCACATACTGCTAGAGGGGTAGGTTCCTGTTTGTGCTGTGAGGGATAAATTATTTTTCTTACATCATCACATACTGCTAGAGGGAGAGGTTCCTGTTGCTGCTGTGAGGGACAGGTTATTGTTCTAAAATCATCACATACTGCTATATGGAGAAGTTCCTGCTGGTGCTGTGAGGGACAGATTATTGTTCTAAAATCATCTCCTACTTCTATAGGGAGAGGTTCCTGCTGCTCCTGTGAGGGACAGGTTATTGTTCTAAAATCATCACATACTGCTAGAGGGAGATGTTCCTGCTGCTCCTGTGAGGGACAGATTATTGTTGTAAAAATTATCACATAGTGCTAGAGGGAGAGGTTCCTACTGCTCCTGTGAGGGACAGATTATTGTTCTAAAATCATCACATACTGCTAGAGGGAGAGGTTCCTGTTGCTCCTGTGAGGGACAGATTATTGTTATAAAATCATCTCAACATAGTGCTACAGGGAGAGGTTCCTGCTGCTCCTGTGAGGGACAGGTTATTCTTCCAAAATCATCTCCTACTGCTATAAGGAGAGGCTCCTGCTGGTGCTGTGAGGGACAGATTATTGTTCTAAAATCATCTCCTACTGCTATAGGGAAAGGTTCCTGCTGCTTCTGTGATGGACATATTATTGTTCTAAATTCATCACATACTGCTAGAGGGAGATGTTCTTTCTGCTCCTGTGAGTGACAGATTATTGTTCTAAAATCATCACATACTGCTAGAGGGAGAGGTTCCTGCTGGTGCTATGAGGGACACATTATTGTTATAAAATCATCTCCTAGTGCTGTAGGGAGAGGTTCCTGCTGGTGCTGTGAAGGACAGATTATTGTTCTAAAATCATCTCCTAGTGCTATAGGGAGAGGTTCCTGCCGGTGCTGTGAGGGACAGATAATTGTTCTAAGATCATCTCCTAGTGCTATAGGTAGAGTTTCCTGCTGGTGCTGTGAGGGACAGAATATTGTTATAAAATCATCTCCTAGTGCTATAGCTAGAGGTTCCTGCTGGTGCTGTGAGGGACAGATTATTGTTCTAAAATCATCTCATAGTGCTATAGGGAGAGGTTCCTGCTGGTGCTGTGAGAGACAGATTATTGTTCTAAAATCATCACATACTGCTAGAGGGAGAGTTTCCTGCTGCTCCTGTGAGGGGCTGATTATTGTTCTAAAATCATCACATACTGCTAGAGGGAGAGGTTCCTGCTGGTGTTGTGAGGGACAGATTATTCTAAAATCATCTCATAGTGCTATAGGGAGAGGTTCCTGCTGCTCCTGTGAGGGACAGATTATTGTTCTAAAATCATTTCCTACTGCTATAGGGAGAGGTTCTTGCTGCTCCTGTGAGGGACAGATTATTGTTCTAAAATCATCACATACTGCTAGAGGGAGAGGTTCCTTCTGCTTCTGTGAGGGACAGATTATTGTTCTAAAATCATCACATACTGCTAGAGGGAGAGGTTCCTGCTGTTGCTGCGAGGGACAGATTATTCTAAAATCATCTCATAGTGCTATAGGGAGAGGTTCCTGTAGGGGCTGTGAGGGACATATTATTGTTCTAAAATCATCTCCTGCTGCTATAGGGAGAGATTCCTGCTGCTCCTGTGAAGGACAGATTATTGTTCTAAAATCATATCCTACTGCTATAGAGAGAGGTTCCTGCTGCTCCAGTGAGGGACAGATTATTGTTATAAAATCATCTCAACATAGTGCTACAGGGAGAGGTTCCTGCTGTTCCTGTGAGGGACATTATTCTTCCAAAATAATCTCCTACTGCTATAAGGAGAGGCTCCTGCTGGTGCTGTGAGGGACAGATTATTGTTCTAAAATCATCTCCTACTGCTATAGGGAGAGGTTCCTGCTGTTCCTGTGAGGGACAGATTACTGTTCTGAAATCATCACATACTGCTAGAGGGAGATGTTCCTTCTGCTCCTGTGAGGGACAGATTTTTGTTCTAAAATCATCAAATACTGCTAGAGGGAGAGGTTCCTGCTGGTGCTGTGAGGGACAGATTATTGTTCCAAAATTATCTCCTAGAGCTATAGGGAGAGGTTCCTGCTGGTGCTTTGAGGGACACATTATTGTTATAAAATCATATCCTAGTGCTGTAGGGAGAGGATCCTGCTGGTGCAGTGAGGGACAGATAATTGTTCTAAAATCATCTCCTACTGCTATAGGGAGAGGTTCCTGCTGGTGCTGTGAAGGACAGATTATTGTTCTAAAATCATCTCCTAGTGCTTTAGGGAGAGGTTCCGGCTTGTGCTGTGAGGGACAGATAATTGTTCTAAAATCATCTCCTAGTGCTATAGGGAGAGTTTCCTGCTGGTACTGTGAGGGACAGAATATTGTTATGAAATCATCTCCTAGTGCTATAGCTAGAGGTTCCTGCTGGTGCTGTGAGGGACAGATTATTGTTCTAAAATCATCTCCTAGTGCTATAGGGAGAGGTACCTAATGGTGCTGTGAGGGACAGAATATTGTTCTAAAATCATCTCCTACTGCTATAGGGAGAGGTCCCTGCTGCTTCTATGAGGGACAGATTACTGTTCTAAAATCAACTCCTAGTGCTATAGGGAGAGGTTCCTGCTGCTGCGGTGAGTGACAGATTATTGTTCTAAAATCATCACATACTGCTAGAGGGATAGGTTCCTGCTGGTGTTGTGAGGGACAGATTATTCTAAAAATATCTCATAGTGCTATAGGGAGAGGTTCCTGCTGCTCCTGTGAGGGACAGATTTTTTTTCTAAAATCATCTCCTACTGCTATAGGGAGAGGTTCTTGCTGCTCATGTGAGGGACAGATTATTGTTCTAAAATCATCACATACTGCTAGAGGGAGAGGTTCCTTCTGCTCCTGTGAGGGACAGATTACTGTTCTAAAATCATCTCCTACTGCTAAAGAGAGAGGTTCCTTCTGCTCCTGTGTGGGAAAGACTATTGTTCCAAAATCATCACATATTGCTAGAGGGAGAGGTTCCTGCTGGTGCTGTGAGGGACAGATTATTCTAAAATCATCTCATAGTGCTATAGGGAGAGGTTCCTGCTGGTGCTGTGAGGGACAGATTATTGTTCTAAAATCATCTCCTGTTGCTATACAGAGGAGGTTCCTGCTGCTCCTGTGAGGGACATATTATTGTTCTAAAATCATCACATACTACTAGAGGGAGAGGTTCCTTCTGCTCCTGTGAGGGTCAGATTTTTGTTCTAAAATCATCACATACTGCTATATGGAGAAGTTCCTGCTGGTGCTGTGAGGGACAGATTATTGTTCTAAAATCATTTTCTACTGCTATAAGGAGAGGTTCCTGCTGCTCCTGTGAGGGACAGATTATTGTTCTAAAATCATTTCCTACTGCTATAGGGAGAGGTTCCTCCTGCTCCTGTGAGGGACAGATTATTGTTCTAAAATCATCACATACTGCTAGAGGGAGAGGTTCCTGCTGGTGCTTTGAGGGACAGAATATTTTTTCTTAAATCACCACATACTGCTAGAGGGAGAGGTTCCTGCTGCTCCTGTGAGGGACAGATTATTGTTCTTAAATCATCACATACTGCTGGAGGGAGAGGTTCCTGCTGCTCCTGTGAGGGACAGATTATTGTTCTAAAATCATCACCTACTGCTATAGGGAGAGGCTTCTGCTGCTCCTGTGAGGGACAGATTATTCTTCCAAAATCATCTCCTACTGCTATAAGGAGAGGCTCCTGCTGGTGCTGTGAGGGACAGATTTTTGTTCTAAAATCATCTCCTACTGCTATAGGGAAAGGTTCCTGCTGCTCCTGTGAGGGACAGATTATTGTTATAAAATAATCACATACTGCTAGAGGGAGATGTTCCTTCTGCTCCTGTGAGGGACAGATTATTGTTCTAAAATCATCACATACTGCTAGAGGGAGAGGTTCCTGCTGGTGCTGTGAGGGACAGATTATTGTTCGAAAATAATCTCCTAGTGCTGTAGGGAGAGGTTCCTGCTGGTGCTGTGAGGGACAGATTATTGTTCTAAAATGATCTCCTAGTGCTATAGGGAGAGGTTCCTGCTGGTGCTGTGAGGGACAGATTATTGTTCTAAAATTATCTCCTAGTGCTATAGGGAGAGGTATCTGCTGGTGCTGTGAGGAACAGATTATTATTCTAAAATCATCTCCTAGTGCTGTAGGGAGAGGTTCCTGCTGGTGCTGTAAGGGACAGATTATTGTTCTAAAATCATCTCCTAGTGCTATAGAGAGAGGTTCCTGCTGGTGCTGTGAGGGACAGATTATTGTTCTAAAATCATCTCCTAGTGCTATAGGGAGAGGTTCCTGCTGGTGCTGTGAGGGACATATTATTGTTATAAAATCATCTCCTAGTGCTATAGGGAGAAGTTCCTGCTGGTGCTGTGAGGGACAGATTATTGTTCTAAAATCATCTCCTGCTTTTATAGGGAGAAGCTCCTGCTGGTGCTGTGAGGGACAGATTATTGTTCTAAAATCATCTCCTACTGCTATAGGGAGAGGTTCCTGCTGCTTCTATGAGGGACAGATTACTGTTCAAAAATCACCTCCTATTGCTATAGGGAGAGGTTCCTGCTGGTGCTGTGAGGGACAGATTATTGTTCTAAAATCATCACATACTGCTAGAGGGAGTGGTTCCTGTTGGTGCTGTGAGGGACAGATTATTGTTCTAAAATCATCACATACTGCTAATGGGAGAGGTTTCTTCTGCTCCTGTTAGGGACAGATTGTTGTTCTAAAATCATCACATACTGCTAGAGGGAGAGGTTCCTGCTGGTGCTGTGAGGGACAGATTATTGTTCTAAAATTGTCTCCAACTGCTATAGGGAGAGGTTCCTGCTGCTCCTGTGAGGGAGAGATTATTGTTCTAAAATCATCACATACTGCTAGAGGGAGAGGTTCCTTCTGCTACTGTGAGGGATAGATTATTGTTCAAAAATTATCACATACTGCTAGAGGGAGAGTTTCCTTCTGCTCCTGTGAGAGATAGATTATTGTTCAAAAATTATCACATACTGCTAGAGGGAGAGGTTACTGCTGGTGCTGTGAGCGACAGATTATTGTTCTAAAATCATCTCCTAGTACTATAAGGAGAGGTTCCTACTGGTACTGTGAGGGACAGATTATTGTTCTAAAATCATCTCCTACTGCTATAGGGAGAGGTTCCTGCTGTTACTGTGAGGGACAGATTATTGTTCTAAAATCATCTCCTACTGCAATAGGGATAGGTTCCTGCTCCTCCTGTCAGGAACAGATTATTGTTCTAAAATCATCACATACTGCTAGAGGGAGAGGTTCCTGCTGGTGTTGTGAGGGACAGATTATTCTAAAATCATCTCATAGTGCTATAGGGAGAGGTTCCTGCTGCTCCTGTGAGGGACAGATTATTGTTCTAAAATCATCACATACTGCTAGAGGGAGAGTTTCCTTCTGCTCCTTTGAGGGACAGATTATTGTTCTAAAATAATCACATACTGCTAGAGGGAGAGGTTCCTTCTGGTGCTGTGAGCGACAGATTATTGTTCTAAAATCATCTCCTAGTGCTATAGGGAGAAGTTCCTGCTGGTGATGTGAGGGACAGATTATTGTTATAAAATCATCTCCTACTACTATAGGGAGAGGTTCCTTCTGTTGCTGCGAGGGACAGATTATTGTTCTAAAATCATCTCCTACTGCTATAGGGAGAGGTTCCTGCTGCTCCTGTGAGGGACAGATTATTGTTCTAAAATCATCTCCTACTGCTCACAGATTATTGTTCTAAAATCATCACAATACTGCTAGAGGGAGAGGTTTCTTCTGCTCCTGTGAGGGACAGATTATTGTTCTAAAATCATCACATACTGCTATATGGAGAAGTTCCTGCTGCTCCTGTGAGGGACAGATTATTGTTCTAAAATCATCTAATACTGCTGGAGGGAGAGTTTCCTGCTGCTCCTGTGAGGGACAGATTATTGTTCTAAAATCATCACATACTGCTAGAGGGGTAGGTTCCTGTTTGTGCTGTGAGGGACAGATTATTTTTCTTACATCATCACATACTGCTAGAGGGAGAGGTTCCTGTTGCTCCTGTGAGGGAGAGGTTATTGTTCTAAAATCATCACATACTGCTATATGGAGAAGTTCCTGCTGGTGCTGTGAGGGACAGATTATTGTTCTAAAATCATTTTCTACTGCTATAAGGAAAGGTTCCTGCTGCTCCTGTGAGGGACAGATTATTGTTCTGAAATCATCTCCTACTTCTATAGGGAGAGGTTCCTGTTGCTCCTGTGAGGGACAGGTTATTGTTCTAAAATCATCACATACTGCTAGAGGGAGATGTTCCTGCTGCTCCTGTGAGGGACAGATTATTGTTCCAAAATTTTCACATACTGCTAGAGGGAGAGGTTCCTGCTGCTCCTGTGAGGGACAGATTATTGTTATAAAATCATCTCAACATAGTGCTACAGGGAGAGGTTCCTGCTGCTCCTGTGAGGGACAGGTTATTCTTCCAAAATAATCTCCTACTGCTATAAGGAGAGGCTCCTGCTGGTGCTGTGATGGACAGATTATTGTTCTAAAATCATCTCCTACTGCTACAGGGAAAGGTTCCTGTTGCTTCTGTGAGGGACATATTATTGTTCTAAAATCATCACATACTGCTAGAGGGAGATGTTCCTTCTGCTCCTGTGAGTGACAGATTATTGTTCTAAAATCATCACATACTGCTAGAGGGAGAGGTTCCTGCTGGTACTGTGAGGGACAGAATATTGTTATAAAATCATCTCCTAGTGCTATAGCTAGAGGTTCCTACTGGTGCTGTGAGGGACAGATTATTGTTCTAAAATCATCTCATAGTGCTATAGGGAGAGGTTTCTTGCTGGTGCTGTAAGGGACAGATTATTGTTCTAAAATCATCTCCTACTGCTATAGGGAGAGGTTCCTGCTGCTTCTATGAGGGACATATTACTGTTCTAAAATCATCTCCTAGTGCTATAGGGAGAGGTTCCTGCTGGTGCTGTGAGTGACAGATTATTGTTCTAAAATCATCACATACTGCTAGAGGGAGAGGTTCCTGCTGGTGTTGTGAGGGACAGATTATTCTAAAATCATCTCATAGTACTATAGGTAGAGATTCCTGCTGCTCCTGTGAGGGACAGATTATTGTTCCAAAATCATTTCCTACTGCTATAGGGAGAGGTTCTTGCTGCTCCTGTGAGGGACAGATTATTGTTCTAAAATCATCAAATACTGCTAGAGGGAGAGGTTCCTTCTGCTCCTGTGAGGGACAGATTATTGTTCTAAAATCATCACATACTGCTAGAGGGAGAGGTTCCTGCTGTTGCTGTGAGGGACAGATTATTCTAAAATCATCTCATAGTGCTATAGGGAGAGGTTCCTGCTGGTGCTGTGAGGGGCATATTATTGTTCTAAAATCATCTCCTGCTGCTATAGGGAGAGATTCCTGCTGCTCCTGTGAGGGACAGATTATTGTTCTAAAATCATCTCCTACTGCTATAGAGAGAGGTTCCTGCTGCTCCCATGAGGGACAGATTATTGTTCTAAAATCATCACATACTGCAAGAGGGAGAGGTTCCTTCTGCTCCTGTGAGGGACAGATTATTCTTCTAAAATCATCTCAACATAGTGCTACAGGGAGAGGTTCCTGCTGCTCCTGTGAGGGACAGATTATTCTTCCAAAATAATCTCCTACTGCTATAAGGAGAGGTTCCTGCTGCTCCTGTGAGGGACAGATTATTGTTCTAAAATCATCTAATACTGCTAGAGGGAGAGGTTCCTGCTGCTCCTGTGAGGGACAGATTATTGTTCTAAAATCATCACATACTGCTAGAGGGGGAGGTTCCTGTTTGTGCTGTGAGGGACAGATTATTTTTCTTACATCATCACATACTGCTAGAGGGAGAGGTTCCTGTTGCTCCTGTGAGGGACAGGTTATTGTTCTAAAATCATCACATACTGCTATATGGAGAAGTTCCTGATGGTGCTGTGAGGGACAGATTATTGTTCTAAAATCATTTTCTACTGCTATAAGGAGAGGTTCCTGCTGCTCCTGTGAGGGACAGATTATTGTTCTAAAATCATCACATACTGCTATAGGGAGATGTTCCTGCTGCTCCTGTGAGGGACAGATTATTGTTGTAAAAATTATCACATACTGCTAGAGGGAGAGGTTCCTGCTGCTCCTGTGAGGGACAGATTATTGTTCTAAAATCATCACATACTGCTAGAGGGAGAGGTTCCTGTTGCTCCTGTGAGGGACAGATTATTGTTATAAAATCATCTCAACATAGTGCTACAGGGAGAGGTTCCTGCTGCTCCTCTGAGGGACAGATTATTCTTCCAAAATCATCTCCTACTGCTATAAGGAGAGGCTCCTGCTGGTGCTGTGAGGGACAGATTATTGTTCTAAAATCATCTCCTACTGTTATATGGGAAAGGTTCCTGCTGCTTCTGTGAGGGACATATTATTGTTCTAAAATCATCACATACTACTAGAGGAAGATATTCCTTCTGCTCCTGTGAGTGACAGATTATTGTTCTAAAATCGTCACATACTGCTAGAGGGAGAGGTTCCTGCTGCTCCTGTGAGGGACAGATTATTGTTCCAAAATCATCTCCTTGTGCTGTAGGGAGAGGTTCCTGCTGGTGCTGTGAAGGACAGATTATTGTTCAAAAATCATCTCCTAGTGCTATAGGGAGAGGTTCCTGCTGGTGCTGTGAGGGACAGATAATTGTTCTAAGATCATCTCCTAGTGCTATAAGTAGAGTTTCCTGCTGGTACTGTGAGGGACAGAATATTGTTATAAAATAATCTCCTAGTGCTATAGCTAGAGGTTCCTGCTGGTGCTGTGAGGGACAGATTATTGTTCTAAAATCATCTCATAGTGCTATAGGGAGAGGTTCCTGCTGGTGCTGTGAGGGACAGGTTATTGTTCTAAAATCATCTCCTACTGCTATAGGGAGAGGTTCCTGCTGCTTCTATGAGGGACATATTACTGTTCTAAAATCATCTCCTAGTGCTATAGGGAGAGGTTCCTGCTGGTGCTGTGAGTGACAGATTATTGTTCTAAAATCATCACATACTGCTAGAGGGAGAGTTTCCTGCTGCTTCTGTGAGGGGCTGATTATTGTTCTAAAATCATCACATACTGCTAGATGGAGAGGTTCCTGCTGGTGTTGTGAGGGACAGATTATTCTAAAATCATCTAATAGTGCTATAGGGAGAGGTTTCTGCTGCTCCTGTGAGGGACAGATTATTGTTCTAAAATCATCTCCTACTGCTATAGGGAGAGGTTCTTGCTGCTCCTGTGAGGGACAGATTATTGTTCTAAAATGATCACATACTGCTAGAGGGAGGGGTTCCTTCTGCTCCTGTGAGGGACAGATTATTGTTCTAAAATCATCACATACTGCTAGAGGGAGAGGTTCCTGCTGTTGCTGTGAGGGACAGATTATTCTAAAATCATCTCATAGTGCTATAGGGAGAGGTTCCTGCTGGTGCTGTGAGGGACATATTATTGTTCTAAAATCATCTCCTGCTGCTATAGGGAGAGATTCCTGCTGCTCCTGTGAGGGACAGATTATTGTTCTAAAATCATCTACTACTGCTATAGAGAGATGTTCCTGCTGCTCCCATGAGGGACAGATTATTGTTCTAAAATCATCACATACTGCTAGAGGGAGAGGTTCCTTCTGCTCCTGTGAGGGACAGATTATTCTTCTAAAATAATCACATACTGCTAGATGGAGAAGTTCCTGCTGCTCCAGTGAGGGACAGATTATTGTTATAAAATCATCTCAACATAGTGCTACAGGGAGAGGTTCCTGCTGCTCCTGTGAGGGACAGATTATTCTTCCAAAATAATCTCCTACTGCTATAAGGAGAGGCTCCTGCTGGTGCTGTGAGGGACAAATTATTGTTATAAAATCATCTCCTACTGCTATAGGGAGAGGTTCCTGCTGCTCCTGTGAGGGACAGATTCTTGTTCTAAAATCATCACATACTGCTAGAGGGAGATGTTCCTTCTGCTCATGTGAGGGACAGGTTTTTGTTCTAAAATCATCAAATACTGCTAGAGGGAGAGGTTCCTGCTGGTGCTGTGAGGGACAGATTATTGTTATAAAATCATATCCTAGTGCTGTAGGGAGAGGATCCTGCTGGTGCTGTGAGGGACAGATCATTGTTCTAAAATCATCTCCTACTGCTATAGCTAGAGGTTCCTGCTGGTGCTGTGAGGGACAGATTATTGTTCTAAAATCATCTCCTAGTGTTATAGGGAGAGGTACCTAATGGTGCTGTGAGGGACAGAATATTGTTCTAAAATCATCTCCTACTGCTATAGGGAGAGGTTCCTGCTGCTTCTATGAGGGACAGATTACTGTTCTAAAATCAACTCCTAGTGCTATAGGGAGAGGTTCCTGCTGCTGCGGTGAGTGACAGATTATTGTTCTAAAATCATCACATACTGCTAGAGGGATAGGTTCCTGCTGGTGTTGTGAGGGACAGATTATTCTAAAAATATCTCATAGTGCTATAGGGAGAGGTTCCTGCTGCTCCTGTGAGGGACAGATTATTGTTCTAAAATCATCTCCTACTGCTATAGGGAGAGGTTCTTGCTGCTCCTGTGAGGGACAGATTATTGTTCTAAAATCATCACATACTGCTAGAGGGAGAGGTTCCTTCTGCTCCTGTGAGGGACAGATTACTGTTCTAAAATCATCTCCTACTGCTATAGAGAGAGGTTCCTGCTGCTCCTGTGTGGGACAGATTATTGTTCCAAAATCATCACATATTGCTAGAGGGGTAGGTTCCTGTTTGTGCTGTGAGGGACAGATTATTTTTCTTACATCATCACATACTGCTAGAGGGAGAGGTTCCTGTTGCTCCTGTGAGGGACAGGTTATTGTTCTAAAATCATCACATACTGCTATATGGAGAGGTTCCTGCTGGTGCTGTGAGGGACAGATTATTCTAAATTCATCTCATAGTGCTATAGGGAGAGGTTCCTGCTGGTGCTGTGAGGGACAGATTATTGTTCTAAAATCATCTCCTGTTGCTATACGGAGAGGTTCCTGCTGCTCCTGTGAGGGACATATTATTGTTCTAAAATCATCATATACTGCTTAAGGGAGAGGTTCCTTCTGCTCCTGTGAGGGACAGATTTTTGTTCTAAAATCATCACATACTGCTATATGGAGAAGTTCCTGCTGGTGCTGTGAGGGACAGATTATTGTTCTAAAATCATTTTCTACTGCTATAGGGAGAGGTTCCTGCTGCTCCTGTGAGGGACAGATTATTGTTCTAAAATCATCTCCTACTGCTATAGGGAGAGGTTCCTGCTGCTCCTGTGAGGGACAGATTATTGTTCTAAAATAATCATATACTGCTAGAGGGAGAGGTTCCTTCTGTTGCTGCGAGGGACAGATTCTTGTTCTAAAATCATCTCCTACTGCTATATGGAGAGGTTCCTGCTGCTCCTGTGAGGTACAGATTATTGTTCTAAAATCATCACAACACTGCTAGAGGGAGAGGTTTCTTCTGCTCCTGTGAGGGACAGATTATTGTTCTAAATTCATCACATACTGCTATATGGAGAAATTCCTGCTGGTGCTGTGAGGGACAGATTATTGTTCTAAAATCATTTTCTACTGCTATAAGGAGAGGTTCCTGCTGCTCCTGTGAGGGACAGATTATTATTCTAAAATCATCACAACACTGCTAGAGGGAGAGGTTTCTTCTGCTCCTGTGAGGGACAGATTATTGTTCTAAAATCATTACATACTGCTATATGGAGAAATTCCTGCTGGTGCTGTGAGGGACAGATTATTGTTCTAAAATCATTTTCTACTGCTATAAGGAGAGGTTCCTGCTGCTCCTGTGAGGGACAGATTATTGTTCTAAAATCATCTCCTACTGCTATAGGGAGAGGTTCCTTCTGCTCCTGTGAGGGACAGATTATTATTCTAAAATCATCACATAGTGCTAGAGGGAGAGGTTCCTGCTGGTGCTGTGAGGGACAGAATATTTTTCTTAAATCACCACATACTGCTAGAGGGAGAGGTTCCTGCTGCTCCTGTGAGGGACAGATTATTGTTCTAAAATCATCACATACTGCTAGAGGGAGATGTTCCTTCTGCTCCTGTGAGGGACAGATTATTGTTCTAAAATCATCACATACTGCTAGAGGGAGAGGTTCCTGCTGGTGCTGTGAGGGACAGATCATTGTTCTAAAATCATCTCCTACTGCTATAGGGAGAGGTTCCTGTTGGTGCTGTGAAGGACAGAAAATTGTTCTAACATCATCTCCTAGTGCTATAGGGAGAGGTTCCTGCTGGTGCTGTGAGGGGCTGATTATTGTTCTAAAATCATCTCTTAGTGCTATAGGGATAGGCTCCCACTGGTGCTATGAGAGACAGATTATTGTTCTAAAATCATCTCCTAGTGCTATAGGGAGAGTTTCCTGCTGGTACTGTGAGGGACAGATTATTGTTCTAAAATCATCACCTACTGCTATAGGGAGAGGTTCCTGCTGGTGCTGTGAGGGACAGATGATTGTTCTAAAATCATCTCCTAGTGCTATAGAGAGAGGTCCCTGCTGGTGCTGTGAGTGACAGATTATTGTTCTAAAATCATCACATACTGCTAGAGGGAGAGTTTCCTGCTGCTCCTGTTAGGAACAGATTATTGTTCTAAAATCATAGCATACTGCTAGAGGGTGCTAGAGGGAGAGTTTCCTGCTGCTCCTGTGACGGACAGATTATTGTTCTAAAATCATCACCTACTGCTACAGGGAGAGCTTCCTGCTGCTCCTGTGAGGGACAGATTATTGTTATAAAATCATCTCAACATAGTGCTACAGGGAGAGGTTCCTGCTGCTCCTGTGAGGGACAGATTATTCTTTCAAAATCATCTCCTACTGCTATAAGGAGAGGGTCCTGCTGGTGCTGTGAGGGACAGATTATTGTTCTAAAATAATCTCCTACAGCTATAGGGAGAGGTTCCTGCTGCTCCTGTGAGGGACAGATTATTGTTCTAAAATCATCACATACTGCTAGAGGAAGATGTTCCTTCTGCTCCTGTGAGGGACAGATTATTGTTCTAAAATCATCACTTACTGCTAGAGGGAGAGGTTCCTGCTGGTGCTGTGAGGGACAGATTATTGTTCCAAAATAATCTCCTAGTGCTATAGGGAGATGTTCCTGCTGGTGCTGTGAGAGACACATTATTGTTATAAAATCATCTCCTAGTGCTGTAGGGAGAGGTACCTGCTGTTGCTGTGAGGGACAGATCATTGTTCTAAAATCATCTCCAAGTGCTATAGGGAGAGGTTCCTGCTGGTGCTGTGAAGGACAGATTATTGTTCTAAAATCATCTCCTAGTGCTATAGTGAGAGGTTCCTGCTGGTGCTGTGAGGGACAGATAATTGTTCTAAAATCATCTCCTAGCGCTATAGCTAGAGGTTCCAGCTGGTGCTGTGAGGGACAGATTATTGTTCTAAAACCATCTCATAGTGCTAAAGGGAGAGGTTCCTGCTGGTGCTGTGAGGGACAGATTATTGTTCTAAAATCATCTCCTTCTGCTATAGGGGGAGTTTCCTGCTGCTTCTATGAGGGACAGATTACTGTTCTAAAATCCTCTCCTAGTGCTATAGGGAGAGGTTTCTGCTGGTGATGTGAGTGACAGATTATTGTTCTAAAATCATCACATACTGCTAGAGGGAGAGGTTCCTGCTGGTGTTGTGAGGGACAGATTATCCTAAAATCATCTCATAGTGCTATAGAGAGAGGTTCCTGCTGCTCCTGTGAGGGACAGATTATTGTTCTAAAATCATCACATACTGCTAGAGGGAGAGGTTCCTTCTGCTCTCGCGAGGGACAGATTATTATTCTAAAATCATCACATACTGCTAGAGGGAGATGTTCCTTCTGCTCCTGTGAGGGACAAATTATTGCTCTAAAATCATCACATACAGCTATAAGGAGAGGTTCCTGCTGGTGCTGTGAGGGACAGATTATTGTTCCAAAATTATCTCCTAGTGCTATAGGGAGAGGTTCCTGCTGGTGCTGTGAGGGACACATTATTGTTATAAAATCATATCCTAGTGCTGTAGGGAGAGGTTCCTGCTAGTTCTGTGAGGGACAGATCATTGTTCTAAAATCATCTCCTATTGCTATAGGGAGAGGTTCCTGCTGGTGCTGTGAGGGACAGATAATTGTTATAAAATCATCTCCTAGAGCTATAGGGAGAGTTTCCTGCTGGTACTGTGAGGGACAAAATATTGTTATAAAATCATCTCCTAGTGCTATAGCTAGAGGTTTCTGCTGGTGCTGTGAGGGACAGATTATTGTTCTAAAATCATTACATACTGCTAGAGGGAGTGGTTCCTTCTGCTCCTTTGAGGGACAGATTATTGTTCTAAAATAATAATATTTAGTATAGGGAGAGGTTCCTGCTGGTGCTGTGAGGGACAGATTATTGTTATAAAATCATCTCCTACTGCTATAGGGAAAGGTTCCTTCTGTTGCTGCGAGGGACAGATTATTGTTCTAAAATCATCTCCTACTGCTATAGGGAGAGGTTCCTGCTGCTCCTGGGAGGGACAGATTATTGTTCTAAAATCATCTCCTACTGCTATAGGGAGAGGTTCCTGCTGCTCCTGTGAGGCACAGATTATTGTTCTAAAATCATCACAATACTGCTAGAGGGAGAGGTTTCTTCTGCTCCTGTGAGGGACAGATTATTGTTCTAAAATCATCACATACTGCTATATGGAGAGGTTCTTGATGGTGCTGTGAGGGACAGATTATTGTTCTAAAATCATTTTCTACTGCTATAAGGAGAGGTTCCTGCTGCTCCTGTGAGGGACAGATTATTGTTCTAAAATCATCTCCTACTGCTATAGGGAGAGGTTCCTGCTGCTCCTGTGAGGGACAGATTATTGTTCTAAAATCATCACATACTGCTAGAGGGAGAGGTTCCCTTTGGTGCTGTGAGGGACAGATTATTTTTCTTAAATCATCACATACTGCTAGAGGGAGAGGTTCCTGCTGCTCCTGTGAGGGACTGATTATTGTTCTAAAATTATCACATACTGCTAGAGGGAGAGGTTCCTGCTGGTGTTGTGAGGGACAGATTATTCTAAAATCATCTCATAGTGCTATAGGGAGAGGTTCCTGCTGCTCCTGTGAGGGACAGATTATTGTTCTAAAATCATCTCCTACTGCTATAAGGAGAGGTTCTTGCTGCTCCTGTGAGGGACAGATTATTGTTCTAAAATCATCACAATACTGCTAGAGGGAGAGGTTTCTTCTGCTCCTGTGAGGGACAGATTATTGTTCTAAAATCATCACATACTGCTATAGAGAGAGGTTCCTGCTGCTCCTTTGAGGCACAGAATATTTTTCTAAAATCATCACATACTGCTATATGGAGAAGTTCCTTCTGGTGCTGTGAGGGACAGATTATTGTTCTAAAATAATTTTCTACTGCTATAAGGAGAGGTTCCTGCTGCTCCTGTGAGGGACAGATTATTGCTCTAAAATCATCTCCTACTGCTATAGGGAGAGGTTTCTGCTGCCCCTGTGAGGGACAGATTATTGTTCTAAAATCATCACATACTGCTAGAGGGAGAGGTTCCTGTTGGTGCTGTGAGGGACATATTATTTTCTTAAATCATCACATACTGCTAGAGGGGGAGGTTTTTGCTGCTCCTGTGAGGGACAGGTTATTGTTCTAAAATCATCACCTACTCCTAGAAGGAGAGGTTCCTGCTGGTCCTGTAAGGGACAGATTATTGTTCTAAAATCATCTCCTACTGCTATAAGAGGAGGCTCCTGCTGGTGCTGTGAGGGACAGATTATTGTTCCAAAATCATCTCCTACTGCTATAGGGAAAGGTTCCTGCTGCTCCTGTTAAGGACATATTATTGTTCTAAAATCATCACATACTGCTAGAGGGAGATGTTCCTTCTGCTCCTGTGAGTGACAGATTATTGTTCTAAAATCATCACATACTGCTAGAGGGAGAGGTTCCTGGTGGTGCTGTGAGGGACAGATTATTGTTCCAAAATTATCTCCTAGTGCTATAGGGAGAGGTTCCAGCTGGTGCTGTGAGGGACACATTGTTATAAAATCATCTCCTAGTGCTGTAGGGAGAGGTTCCTGCTGGTGCTGTGAGGGACAGATCATTGTTCTAAAATCATCTCCAACTGCTATAGGGAGAGTTTCCTGCTGGTGCTGTGAAGGACAGATTATTGTTCTAAAATCATCTCCTAGTGCTATAGGGAGAGGTTCCTGCTGGTGCTGTGAGGGACAGATAAGTGTTATAAAATCATCTCCTAGTGCTATAGCTAGAGGTTCCTGCTGGTCCTGTGAGGCACAGATTATTGTTCTAAAATCATCTCCTACTGCTATAGGGAGAGGTTCCTGCTGCTTCTATGAGGGACATATTACTGTTCTAAAATCATCTCTTAGTGCTATAGGGAGAGGTTCCTGCTGGTGCTGTGAGTGACAGATTATTGTTCTAAAATCATCACATACTGCTAGAGGGAGAGTTTCCTGCTGCTCCTGTGAGGGACTGATTATTTTTCTAAAATCATCACATACTGCTAGAGGTAGAGGTTCCTGCTGGTGTTGTGAGGGACAGATTATTCTAAAATCATCTCATAGTGCTATAGGGAGAGGTTCCTGCTGCTCCTGTCAGGGACAGATTATTGTTCTAAAATCATCTCCTAGTGCTATAGGAAGAGGTTCCTTCTGCTCCTGTGAGGGACAGATTATTGTTCTAAAATCATCACATACTGCTAGAGGGAGAGGTTCCTTCTGCTCCTGTGAGGGACAGATTATTGTTCTAAAATCATCTCCTACTGCTATAGGGAGAGGTTCTTGCTGCTCCTGTGAGGGACAGATTATTGTTTTAAAACCATCACATACTGCTAGAGGGAGAGGTTCCTTCTGCTCCTGTGAGGGACAGATTATTGTTCTAAAATCATCTCCTACTGCTATAGAGAGAGGTTCCTGCTGCTCCAGTGAGGGACAGATTATTGTTATAAAATCATCTCAACATAGTGCTACAGGGAGAGGTTCCTGCTGCTCCTGTGAGGGACAGATTATTCTTCCAAAATAATCTCCTACTGCTATAAGGAGAGGCTCCTGCTGGTGCTGTGAGGGACAGATTATTGTTCTAAAATCATCTCCTACTGCTATAGGGAGATGTTCCTGCTGCTCCTGTGAAGGACAGATTATTGTTCTAAAATCATCAAATACTGCTAGAGGGAGAGGTTCCTGCTGGTGCTGTGAGGGACAAATTATTGTTCCAAAATTATCTCCTACTAGAGTTATAGAGAGAGGTTCCTGCTGGTGCTGTGAGGGACACATTATTGTTATAAAATCATACCCTAGTGCTGTAGGGAGAGGTTCCTGCTGGTGCTGTGAGGGACAGATCATTGTTCTAAAATCATCTCCTACTGCTATAGGGAGAGGTTCCTGGTGGTGCTGTGAGGGACAGATTATTGTTCCAAAATTATCTCCTAGTGCTATAGGGAGAGGTTCCAGCTGGTGCTGTGAGGGACACATTATTGTTATAAAATCATCTCCTAGTGCTGTAGGGAGAGGTTCCTGCTGGTGCTGTGAGGGACAGATCATTGTTCTAAAATCATCTCCAACTGCTATAGGGAGAGGTTCCTGCTGGTGCTGTGAAGGACAGATTATTGTTCTAAAATCATCTCCTAATGCTATAGGGAGAGGTTCCTGCTGGTGCTGTGAGGGACAGATAATTGTTATAAAATCATCTCCTAGTGCTATAGCTAGAGGTTCCTGCTGGTGTTGTGAGGGACAGATTATTGTTCTAAAATCATCTCCTACTGCTATAGGGAGAGGTTCCTGCTGCTTCTATGAGGGACATATTACTGTTCTAAAATCATCTCTTAGTGCTATAGGGAGAGGTTCCTGCTGGTGCTGTGAGTGACAGATTATTGTTCTAAAATCATCACATACTGCTAGAGGGAGAGTTTCCTGCTGCTCCTGTGAGGGACTGATTATTTTTCTAAAATCATCACATACTGCTAGAGGTAGAGGTTCCTGCTGGTGTTGTGAGGGACAGATTATTCTAAAATCATCTCATAGTGCTATAGGGAGAGGTTCCTGCTGCTCTTGTGAGGGACAGATTATTGTTCTAAAATCATCTCCTAGTGCTATAGGAAGAGGTTCCTTCTGCTCCTGTGAGGGACAGATTATTGTTCTAAAATCATCACATACTGCTAGAGGGAGAGGTTCCTGCTGGTGCTGTGAGGGACAGATTATTCTAAAATCATCTCATAGTGCTATAGGGAGGGGTTCCTGCTGGTGCTGTGAAGGACAGATTATTGTTATAAAATCATCTCCTACTGCTATAGGGAGAGGTTACTGCTGGTGCTGTGAAGGGCAGATTATTGTTCTAAAATCATCTCCTAGTGCTATAGGGAGAGGTTCCTGCTGGTGCTGTGAGGGACAGATAATTGTTCTAAAATCATCTCCTAGTGCTATAGGGAGAGTTTCCTGCTGGTACTGTGAGGGACAGAATATTGTTATAAAATCATCTCCTAGTGCTATAGCTAGAGGTTCCTGCTGGTGCTGTGAGGGACAGATTATTGTTCTAAAATCATCTCCTAGTGTTAAAGGGAGAGGTTCCTAATGGTGCTGTGAGGGACAGAATATTGTTCTAAAATCATCTACTGCTATAGGGAGAGGTTGCTGCTGCTTCTATGAGGGACAGATTACTGTTCTAAAATCACCTTCTAGTGCTATAGGGAGAAGTTCCTGCTGCTGCAGTGAGTGACAGATTATTGTTCTAAAATCATCACATACTGCTAGAGGGATAGGTTAATGCTGGTGTTGTGAGGGACAGATTATTCTAAAATCATCTCATAGTGCTATAGGTAGAGGTTCCTGTTGCTCCTGTGAGGGACAGATTATTGTTCTAAAATCATCTCCTACTGCTATAGGGAGAGGTTCTTGCTGCTCCTGTGAGGGACAGATTATTGTTTTAAAACCATCACATACTGCTAGATGGAGAGGTTCCTTCTGCTCCTGTGAGGGACAGATTATTGTTCTAAAATCATCTCCTACTGCTATAGAGAGAGGTTCCTGCTGCTCCAGTGAGGGACAGATTATTGTTATAAAATCATCTCAACATACTGCTACAGGGAGAGGTTCCTGCTGCTCCTGTGAGGGACAGATTATTCTTCCAAAATAATCTCCTACTGCTATAAGGAGAGGCTCCTGCTGGTGGTGTGAGGGACAGATTATTGTTCTAAAATCATCTCCTACTGCTATAGGGAGATGTTCCTGCTGCTCCTGTGAAGGACAGATTATTGTTCTAAAATCATCAAATACTGCTAGAGGGAGAGGTTCCTGCTGGTGCTGTGAGGGACAAATTATTGTTCCAAAATTATCTCCTACTAGAGCTATAGAGAGAGGTTCCTGCTGGTGCTGTGAGGGACACATTATTGTTATAAAATCATACCCTAGTGCTGTAGGGAGAGGTTCCTGCTGGTGCTGTGAGGGACAGATCATTGTTGCTGTGAAGGACAGATTATTGTTCTAAAATCATCTCCTAGTGCTATAGGGAGAGGTTCCTGCTGGTGCTGTGAGGGACAGATAATTGTTCTAAAATCATCTCCTAGTGCTGTAGGGAGAGTTTCCTGCTGGTACTGTGAGGGACAGAATATTGTTATAAAATCATCTCCTAGTGCTATAGCTAGAGGTTCCTGCTGGTGCTGTGAGGGACAGATCATTGTTCTAAAATCATCTCCTAGTGTTATAGGGAGAGGTTCCTAATGGTGCTGTGAGGGACAGAATATTGTTCAAAAATCACCTCCTAGTGCTATAGGGAGAAGTTCCTGCTGCTGCGGTGAGTGACAGATTATTGTTCTAAAATCATCACATACTGCTAGAGGGATAGGTTCCTGCAGGTGTTGTGAGGGACAGATTATTCTAAAATCATCTCATAGTGCTATAGGTAGAGGTTCCTGTTGCTCCTGTGAGGGACAGATTATTGTTCTAAAATCATCTCCTACTGCTATAGGGAGAGGTTCCTTCTGCTCCTGTGAGGGACAGATTATTGTTCTAAAATCATCACATACTGCTAGAGGGAGAGGTTCCTTCTGCTCCTGTGAGGGACAGATTATTGTTCTAAAATCATCTCCTACTGCTATAGAGAGAGGTTCCTGCTGCTCCTGTGAGGGACAGATTATTGTTCTAAAATCATCACATATTGCTAGTGGGAGAGGTTCCTACTGGTGCTGCGAGGGACAGATTTTTCTAAAATCATTTCATAGTGCTATAGGGAGAGGTTCCTGCTGGTGCTGTGAGGCACAGATTATTGTTCTTAAATCATCTCCTGTTGCTATACGGAGAGGTTCCTGCTGCTCCTGTGAGGGACATATTATTGTTCTCAAATCATCACATACTGCTAGAGGGAGAGGTTCCTTCTGGTGCTGTGAGCGACAGATTATTGTTCTAAAATCATTTTCTACTGCTATAAGGAGAGGTTCCTGCTGCTCCTGTGAGGGACAGATTATTGTTCTAAAAGCATCTCCTACTGCTATAGGGAGAGCTTCCTGCTGCTTCTATGAGGGACAGATTACTGTTCTAAAATCACCTCCTAGTGCTATAGGGAGAAGTTCCTGCTGCTGCGGTGAGTGACAGA
>BLSH010376760.1:269323-292083 GCA_018402905.1 Glandirana rugosa
GGTCCGTTCCCTACACGCAGTTTGACCGATCCGGGTCTCGACGATGCTCTAAAGCGGGTAATAGTGTGTGGTGGTCCGGCCCGAACTCCGAGTCACCGTAGTTGGTGAGTAGCCAGACAACAAGTTACGGCAGGTGTCGACGACGAGTCACACCCCAAAAACGGGGTTCGTATAGTCAAAATTTTGTCGGACGACAGAAGAGGGGACCTACACGACTTCAACCACCACTTCCACGATGTGACTCGCCTACTCCTCCACCATCTCCTCCTTCGCGTCATCCTCCTCCTCCGTTGTCCTCCGACTCTCCTGTTTGCACGAGCCCCAGTGGACTTCCGCCTACCAGCTAAGGACTGTCCAGCCCTCGTGCCCCCCTGTGCTCCTGAGCTCCCTGTTCCCACTATCAGGGGTTCTCGAACCAGGGCCGCAAGAGAGGTTGCCCCCCGCATAAGCCAGACTCTACCACCAGGTACGTGACAATGTCCTTCCGCTACCGAGGATTGCAGGGCATTTCTCTTTGCCTCCTGTTGCCTCCTCCTCCTACTGCGCTTCCTCCTCTACCACCTCCTCATCCGCTCAGTGTAGCACCTTCACCACCAACTTCAGCACATCCAGGGGAGAAGACAGCAGGCTGTTTTAAAACTGATATGCTTGGGGCAAAAACCCCACACTGAGCAGCAGCTGTGGACGGCATTGAACAACAGACCGATGAGTGGTTGATGCCACTGAGCCTCAAGCCCGGCCTGGTGGTGTGTGATAATGGGCGAAATCTCGTAGCAGCTCTGGGCCTAGCCAGTTTGACGCACATCCCTTGCCTGGCGCATGTGCTGAATTTGGTGGTGCAGAAATTCCTAAAAAACTACCCGGATATATCAGAGCTGCTGCAGAAAGTGTGGGCCGTCTGTGCGCACTTTCAGCGTCCTAACCCTGCTGCTGCTCACCTGTCTGCGCTTCAACGGAACTTCGGCCTTCCCACTCACCGCCTCCTATGCGACATGCCCACAAGGTGGAATTACACCTTGCACATGCTGGAGAGACTGTGCGAGCAGCAGCAGGCAATAGTGGAGTTTCAGCTGCAGCACGCATGGTTCAGTCGCTCTGCGGAACAGCACCACTTCACCACCAAGTGGGCCTCCATGAGAGACCTGTGCACCATATTGCAGTGTTTCGAGTACTCCACCAACATGGCCAGTGCCGATGACGCTGTTCTCAGCGTTACTATCCCACTTCTATGTCTCCTTGAAAAAACACTTCAGGCGATGATGGAAGAGGACGTGGCACAAGAGGAAGAGGAGGAGGAAGAGGGGTCATTTCCACGGTTATCAGGCCAGTCTTTCATGAGTGGCTGGGTTCCTGCACCAGCATAGGCCAAGTCAAAAATTTTCAAGCCAGGGCACAGTTCTGGAGGATGAGGAGGACGAGGAAGATGATGAGGAGGAGGAACCATGTTCACAGCAAAGTGGCACCCAACGCAGCTCGTGGGCATCACTGGAGCATGGCTGGGGGATACGGAGGACACAGATGATACACCTCCCACAGAGGACAGCTTGTCTTTGCCTCTGGGCAGCCTGGCACACATGAGCGACTATATGCTGCAGTGCCTGCTCAACAACAGCCGAGTTCCCAACATTGTAACTTGTGCTGATTACTGGGTGGCCACCCTGCTGGATCCCCGTTACAAGGACAACGTGCCGTCCTTAATTCCCTCACTGGAGCGTGATCAGAAGATGCGCGACTACAAGCACACACTGGTAGACGCGCTGCTGAGGGCATTTCCAAATGACACAGGGGCTCAGTGGAAGCACAAGGTGAAGGCGGAGGAGGAGGTAGAGGTCACCAATGCAGCTGTGGAACCGCCAGCACCTCAGAAGGCGGGGTTAGCATGGCCGAAATGTGGAAAAGCTTTGTCAGCAGCACGCCACAATAAACAGCACCACCAGCTGATAGACAACGTCTTAGCAGGAGGCAGCATTTCAGCAACATGGTGGAACAGTATGTGTGCACACGCCTACACGTACTGACTGATGGGTCTGCCCCATTCAACTTCTGGGTCTCCAAATTGGGCACATGGCCTGAGCTTGCCCTTTATGCCTTGGAGGTGCTGGCCTGCCCTGCAGCCAGTGTATTGTCTGAACATGTGTTTAGCACGGCAGGGGGCATTATCACAGACAAGCGCAGCCGCCTGTGCACAGCCAACATGGACAAGCTAACGTTTATTAAAATGAACCAGGCATGGATCCCACAAGACTTGTCTGTACCTTGTGCAGAATAGACATTTAGAACGGCCTCATACAGCCATTGGTATACTTGTTTTTTTTAATATGTCTCAATATTTTGGGGGCTACCCCAATTAGGAAAAAAAAAACAAACAAACAAAAAACAATGTTGGCTACCTCCTCCACTGCCACTTCCACCTACACTGTCACGGTCATGGCCTAGTCAACCTCTATGCTCCTACTCCACATCCACCTCCTCCTCCCATTTTTATTTTTTTTATGTGATTTTAAGTTATTTCCCTATCCAAATTTGTTTGCAGGGCACTTGTCCTACTCTTACCCCCATTTTACTTCCTTTTGCAGCCCTCTAGCCCTTTCCAGGACTTATTTACAGCCATTTTTGTGCCCAAAAGTTCAGGTCACCATTGACTTCAATGGGGTTCGGGGTCCGGGATCAAGCTCGGGTGAAGTTCGGTACCGAACCCAAACTTTTCCGCGAAGTTCAGCTGAACCAGACGAAACTGAACATCCACTCAACTCTATTGTCAACCAAACAGATGTACATAAAAGGAGAAGTATTTTACAACTTTAAACAGGACCACAGGAGGCCTCCGGAGGGGGGACGTGGAGCCTCCGGCTTCCTGGATTGCCGGCCGTGTTGCATTGGACCAGCAGCACTGTGCTGTGTGCTTGATTCCCTGGACCAGGATGGGGTGTTGGGTGGACGGCCATATCCCACAGTACGGCAGGGAAATCCACCGGTGGTGTGGTGCGGAGAGAGCTCCTGGTGCCAGCGGTGTTGTTTCTGGGTGCTGGGGAAGGAGGGGAGGCGGACCAGCCGTCTCTGCTCCCATGTGAATCATCCGGGAGCTGTATCCAGGTGCAAGATGGTAACGGGAGGTAGCCATCAGCACCTGAACACAGATCCCGGCTGATTCGCATGGGAGCCTCCTCCCCTCCAGAGAGTCAGGCACAGAGCACAGTGCAGCGTTTCCATGCATTACACAGCCAGCAATCCAGGCAGCCAGTGGCTCCTCGTCCCCCACGGAGGTCTCCTGTGGTTAGGGCCGGCTCTATCAGTAGGTGGAGTAGGCGGCCGCCTAGGGCACACTGCCGCCTAGGGCACCTATCCGCTGCTGATCCGTCCCCGGCAGGGCCGGCGCTACCACTAGACAAACTAGGCAGTGTAATGGTCAGGTAGATTAGTGTAGGGATGAGGTAGATTAGTGTGGGGGGCAGGTAGGTCAGTGTAGGGATCAGATAGGTCATGGGCACGGCAAAGGGGGTGGTTAGGGATGGGGTGGCAAAATGAGGTTTCGCCTAGGGTGTCAAAAATCCTTGCACCAGCCCTGCCTGTGGTCCTGTTTAAGGTTGTAAAATACATTCCTTTTATGTATATATATTTGCTTGGCAACAATACCATGCAAGATACCAGAGAACATTAGTGGTTTTAATAGATAATAAATGCAATTTTTAATCTTTATTCAGGTCCGTTTTTTTCACTGGGTTAACACCTAGTGCGCTGCAGTTTCCTTCCTACCCCCACCCTTCCTGGCAAAGGAAAAGTGAGAGAGAGAGAGAGCAGTGCATGTCTAGCCTAGGCTAGGCTAATGACCAGATGAGAAACAGGAAGTGGGCAATATAAGGTATTTATTGGCAAAAAAAAATACTATCCAAAGTTAAAACAAAGGCAGAAGATCTAATAATTGAAAGGTTGAGAAAATTACTGAAGATCCGCTTTAACCACTTGCCGACCACCAACCACAGTTTGATGGCGACAAGATGGCTCGATATCACAAACCACCGTCATATGACGGCGGCTGCGATCACGCGCTGTGAGCGTGCGCACGGGCTCCAGGCGCGGGCACTACAGAGCCATTCGACACAGGACCGATCACTTTACAGGGCCAGGCCAATGATATTTGGCCTGGCCCTTCCGATCAGTCCTGGCCAATGATAGGGTTCCTCTGCCTCTTTAATGTAAACAGAGGCAGAGGAAGTGAGCTCATCTTCCTCCCTGAAGCCCTGTTCGGTTTCGGCGAGGAAGAAAGATTCTAAACGTGAGTTGCACAACACTACACTGACATCAGGACACATAGGCACACTTTTAACCCCTTGACTGCCCCCTGATCGCCCCCCCCCAGTTAACCCCTTCAGTGCTGCCATCTCCTGTCACAATGTCATATAGTGCAGTGATCTGATTTTTACTGATCGTTGTACTTGTGACCCTTGTGACACTAAATCAGTGTTAGGGTAGGTTAGTAGTAGGCCTAGGTAGGTGTATATAACCCCCTTGCCCCCCCAAGAAAGTTTTTAACCCCTTGATTGCCCCCTGTCACCTGTGATCACCTTATAAGTTTCACGGGTGACGCTAGCTAGCTAGTTTTTTTGTCCCCATCAGATTACCCGCCGTATATTATTTTATATACCTTTTATAGGTTTTAACCCCCGATCCCCCGGCAGTGACCCCAGTTAGGTTTTAGCGTGCGTTAGGGTCAGCGTAAACACCAGGCAGGGCCATTTAGTTAGGTACTCCGACACGCATACACACACATTAGATAGGTGTTAGATATCTGATTAGATCAATATCTGCAATCTGATCAGATATATATTAGCATCCCCCAATAGACTAAAAAACACAGCGTTAGCGGGATCAGCCCAGATACCTGCTAGCACCTGCGTTTAGCCCCTCCTCCCAGCTCAGCCCACCCAAGTGCAGGATCAATAGATCACTGACACTTACCAAACACAACACACATCTGCAGCGTTTGCAGAGATCATGCCTGATCCCTGCAAAATCTGACAGTGAATTTGGTAGTGTTTGAAAT
The DNA here is from genome assembly GCA_018402905.1 of Glandirana rugosa. Classification (NCBI taxonomy): domain Eukaryota; kingdom Metazoa; phylum Chordata; class Amphibia; order Anura; family Ranidae; genus Glandirana; species Glandirana rugosa. Next base: position 274,365 of record BLSH010376760.1, read on the forward strand.
AGGATCTGACATCCAGGTGCACTTTTTTGCCTTTGAGTCACGCTAGTGTACATATCAAATTTAGAAAGTCCAACATGTCTGGTCGCACGTACACTAGCAAAGAGGCCTACACTATGCTGAGTATGACAGACGAGAGCAATGGGGAAGCTCCACTGTCAGAATCAGGCTCAGCATATGAACCAGTAGACAGCAGCGGCACCCTTACAGATAGCTCTGATGATGGAGTTGTGGTCCCTGCTAGGGTCAGGCGTACCAGATCCTGTTCGGCTGTCGGTGAAGTGCAAGAACCGCAGGGCTCTCGTATGGATCAGAGAGCCAGTACTAGTGCAGCTACTCTTTCTGGTGAACTGGCAAGCACCAGCGGCCTAGTACACCCTGGACGTAGACAAACCAGCACTGCAGTATCACGTGGTGAGGTGGCGAGTCCCATAAGTGCAGTCCAAGCTGGTGTGGCTAGCATGAGTAATGTCCCACAGCCACAAAGAAGAAGATGAACACAGGCCCCCAGAACCCATAGTGCCCTTTCTGACATGCTTGCAAACCCTGATTGGCAACCCACCACTGATGCAGCGCCTGTACTTCCCCCATTCACTGCCCAACCCGGAATCACGGTGAATACAGTTGATTTACGGCCATTGATTTTTATTCGCTGTATTTCACGGAAGATCTCTATAGATCTTTAATGGACCAAAGTAATTTATATGCTGGTCAATTCATCGCCACTAATCCCCATTTGACACTTGCCAAAGACTGGAAAACAATCACGGTTCCAGAATTTAAGACCTTTCTGGGCCTTTCCTTCCTCATGGGCATAACTAAAAAAACTGAGTTGCGGTCATATTGGTCCACTGACCCAATTCACCATATGCCAGTGTTCTCTGCTTGCATGTCCAGGGCACGATACAAGCAGGTTTTGCGGTTCATGCACTTCAGTGACAATGAACGTCGTCCACGGGGTGACCCTGAATTTGACTACAAAATTCGGCCCCTCGTAAACCACTTCAACACCAAGTTTGCCGCACTTTTTATTCACAACAAAGTTGTGTGCATGGAGTCCCTGGTTAAATTTTCTGGCCGTCTTGCTTTCAAACAGTACGTCCCCAGCAATCGTGCCAGATCAAGTTGTATAAGCTTTGTGACAGGGCCACAGGCTATACATGTAGCTTCATGGTTTATGAGGGCAAAGATAGTCACGTAGAGCCGGAAGGATGCCCAGACTACATAGGGAACGCTGGCAAGATTGTGTGGAGCTTGGTGTCACCCTTATTCGGAAAGGGGTACCACTTGTACATGGACAATTATTACACGAGCGTGCCACTTTTTAGACACTTGTTTGATCATCAGATTGGCACATGTGGCACCGTGCGACCTAATCACCGTGGCTTCCCACAACGGCTTGCAGATTCCCGTCTTAGTCGGGGGGAGAGAGCCTGCTTGAAGTGTAATAATTTGCTCATGATGAAGTGGAGGGACAATCAGAATGTTTTCGTTCTGCCCTCCCTTCATGCAGATACGACTTTCCAAATTCCTATGGCAAATGTTTTTGTGGAGAAACCCTTCTGTGTCCACGAATATAACCTAAATATGGGAGGGGTGGACCTCAATGACCAGTTACTGGCGCCGTACCTAATTATCCTTAAAGCTAGAAGCTGGTACAAAAAAGTGTCAATATACCCTTTTCAATTGGCTTTGCTGAACGCTCATGTCTTATACAGAGCATCAGGATGGACAGGATCCTTCCTCAAATTCATGGAAGGGATCGTCACAGACCTTCTGTTTCCAGATGGTGCTGCACCCCCACTTCACAATGTGAATGCAGTTAGCCGGCTGCAAGGGAGGCACTTTCCACGTGTCCTCTGTGGTACCCCAGGCCACAGAGCACCCCAAAAGAAATATTGTGCCTGCAGACGACGCGGATACAGGCGTGACACCTGCAAAAGCGTTTGCTCCCACCATTCATAAAGCAGCGACTCTAGCGCTGTAGGCAGTGATTTTCACCACCACAGTTAAAAAAAGAGCAAATACACCGGAGCATAGGGGCAGTGGGTGGAAATTGGGGCGGATTGCCCCTATGCTCCAGTATATTTTTTTAAAAAAGGGGCTATGCCCATCATTATAAGTGGGTGGATGAAGGGAGGTTTCCCAATGGTGGGCATACCCACCGATTGATTCTTTTTTTTTTATTTAACCCACAGGCTGCATGAAAAAAAAAGAACATTACAATATATGCCCAACAAGGACCAGCGACATACTAGTATGTTGCTGGTCTTCTCAGGCTCTGTTGTCCCACCGGGGAACACGAGAATGCAGCTGGTGGTTCCGCAAGCTGACCACAGAGATGAACGAAGACTAGAATGGCTCCAATCATCTCTATGGCCTAAGAAACCGGAGGCTACCAGCATTTTGCGACTTCGGTTTTGCCGGATAAAAACAGCACCATTGGGAAATTGGGGAAGCATCTTATCACACCGATTTTGGTGTGGTCAGATGCTTTAAGGGCTGGGGAAAGATCTAGAGTCTAGTAGACCCCAAATTAAAAAAAAAAATGCGAAAATACCCATTTCTATAATAGGGGATATTTAAAATCCCCGTAAAAAAAAATAAAAATGATAGAAAAAGATGAAAGGGACAGTGTAAAAATAAAATAAAAAGCAAAATGAATAATTAAAAAAAAAATGCACCTCTGCCCCCCAATGCACGCGCGCAAAGGTGGATGCAAGTGTCAGTCTTGTGTCTTATGTAAACAACAATTTCAGAATGCATGTGAGGTATCACCGCGAATGTCAGATCGAGAGCAGTAATTATAGCAGTAGACCTCCTCTGCAGATATAAAGTGGTAACCTGTAAAGGCTTTTAAAGGCTTTTAAAAACGAATATAGCTTGTCACCGCTTCACGGGTGTGCGTCATTTTTAAAGCATGTCATGTTTGGTGTCTATGCACTCTGCATGAGATCATCTTTTATACTTCACCAAACATTTGGGCAAAATAGTGTGTTTTTGTGCATCAAGACTCAAAAAAGTGTTCTTTCCCCAAAAATTGCGTTTGAAAAATTTCTGCGCAAATACTTTGTGAAAAAAAAAATTGGAACACCCACTATTTTAATCTGTAGGGCCTCTGCTTTAAAAAAATATAAGATGTTTGGGGGTTCAAAGTAATTTTCTAGCAAAAAAAAGGGATTTTATTGAGACTTACCGTAAAATCCTTTTCTCCGAGTTCACTGACAGACGCAGCTCTTCATGACATGTGGGGTTTATGCTTGTCCAACTAGGAGTTAACTAGGCAGGGAAAAGAAACAGCTGGCCCCTCCCATGGGGCCGTCCTCTCTTCCCACATAAACCCTCTCCATAGCATAGCTCAGCAGTTCATACACAAGCCGTACAGAGAACAGAGCACAGAGGGGTGGGTGCTGCGTCTGTCAGTGAACTCGGAGAAAAGGATTTTACCGTAAGTCTTAATAATAAAATCCCTTTTTCTCCTGACAGACGCAGCTCTTCATGACATGTGGGGATGTCCCAAAGCTGTGTCAAAAAGAGGGGTGGGTAAACAATAACAACTGTACCCAACAGAACCTCTTAAGGAGGCGCCAGACGCGCCTACACTGCCGCCTGCAAAACTTTGCGGCCAAAAGCAGCATCCGAAGATGCTAGCATATCAACCTATAAAACTTAGAGAAAGTGTGTGCCGAGGCCCAATAAGCCGCCTTGCACACCTGTGACACCGAGGCCTGGTGTCTAAAAGCCCAGGAAGTGCTAACAGCCCGGGTAGAATGAGCCGTGACCGGAAAAGGGAGGCCTTGCCCCGAACAGAATATGTGTGGGTCACGGTTTGTCTAATCCAACGAGAAATAGTAGCCGACGAGACCACCAAACCTTTGCGCGGACCCTCTGTCAGCACAAACAAGGCATCAGACTTCTGAAAAGAAGCTGTAGCAGCTAAATACACCTGTAAGGCCCTCACTACGTCCAAGGCATGCAACTCAATTTCTTTTGGGTGTGATGGACGAGGGCACACTGAATGAAGAACAATATCTTCATTAATGTGAAAAGAAGAAACCACCTTCGGAAGGAAGGAAGGAAAGGGTCGCAAGACCGCCTTGTCCTTATGCAGGACCAGGCAGGAAGACTTGCACGACAGTGCTGCCAATGCAGACACCCATCTGGCGGAAGTGATGGCAACCAAAAAGCCACCTTTTGCGACCGCAGTTGTAAGGGAATCACCCTGACATTTACATAGGGCGGTTTCTGAAGTACAGAAAGCACCAAGTCAGATCCCACTCGGCCATCGAGCCTTCACCCAAATCGCCACATGTCGCACACCTTGTGCAAAGGTACGAATCAACGAGTGCGAAGCCGAAGGTCTCTAGAAAAGAATCGCCAGAGCCAATATGTGGCCCTTGAGAGTACTCAAAGCCAGTTTTTGCTCAGGTCCTGCTACAAAAAAGTCAGGACCCTGGACACCACATAAGAGCGAGGGTCATGACCCTCCGCCTCACACCAAGCTATGTAACCCTTCCAGGTGCGGTGGTAAATCTTGCGAGAAGTACACTTGTGAGCCTTCAACAAGGTAGGGAACACGGAGTCAGCGACTCCCCTATCTCTTAGCACCTGGGACTCAATAGCCAGGCCGTCAAGCCAGCTAGGGCAAAGCAGGGTGCAAAATGGGCCCCTGAGACAGTAGATCGTCTTGCAGCGGGAGTCACCAGGAGGCGTCTGCCACCATTTGCCCCACGTCGGTGTACCAAGTGTGCCGATGCCAATCTGGAGCCGCCAGGATTATTGGTATTCATTTCGCCACTATCCTGCGTATCAAACGCGGTAGAAGTTTTATCGGAGGGAAGGCGTACAGAAGGCGATAACGGCCCCAGGGGGCCACCAGCGCATCCGCGGCCACTGCCAGTGGATCCTTCGTCCTGGACACAAACGTCTTCACCTTGTGATTGAACCGAGATGCCATGAGGTCCACGTCCGGCGTCCCCCATCTGCAGCAAATCTGGTTGAACACCTCTGGGTGGAGAGACCACTCTCCCTGGTCCAGCGTCTGGCGACTGAGAAAGTCTGCCTGCCAGTTTTTCACACCTGGAATGTAAGTGGCGGAGAGTGCGGGAACGTGACGTTCCACCCAACGCAGTATCAGAGCTGCCTCTGCCGCAGCTGCTGGACTCCTCATGCCGCCTTGATGGTTCGCATATGCCACTTCCGTGGCATTGTCCGACTGAATCCGAATCGGACGACCCTGCAACCTCACTGTCCAGTGAGATAGGCACATCTGATTACTCTCAGTTCTAGCACATTGATGGGGAGGCGAGCCTCCTGTGCCGACCAACGGCCCTGGGCAGACAGCTGTCCCAGGACCCCGCCCCAGCCTGAAAGACTGGCATCCGTGGTGACGATCACCCACTGAAGGGGCAGGAACAACTTCCCATGAATCAACGCCGAGTCCCGAAGCCACTAGGTCAGAGACGCCCTGGTCTGGGAGCTCAGACGGATCAGAAGGTCCAAAGACGAGGGGACCTGTCCCACCGAGCCAGGATTGCTCGCTGAAGGAGACGAGTGTGACTCTGGCGTATGGTATTGCCTCGAAAGGCGAGACCATGAGCCCCAGCACCCATGTACAGAATTGTAATGAAGACCGTTGGTGCGACATGAGGGTTCGCACTGCCGACTTCAGTGACAGCAACTTGGCTGGAGGAAGGAAAACCTTTGCCTGCTTTGTGTCCAGAATCAGGCCCGGATACTCCAGGCGACGGCATGGAGACACCGTCGACTTCTGCAGGTTGAGCAACCAGCCAAAGTCATGCAGCAAGGTATTGTGACTCTCACATTTTCTTCCAGAGCCGAGGCGGACTCCGCTCGCAGGAGCAGGTCGTCTAGGTAGGCTACTACCGCAATGCCTCTCTGTCGCAACAATGCCAATACCGGAGCTAACAGTTTTGTGAAAACTCGAGGGGCTGAGGCCAGACCGAAAGGGAGTGCCACAAATTGATAATGGAGGTCTCCCACTGCAAAGCGAAGGAAGCGCTGATGCCGTGGACAAATAGGTACATGGAGGTATGCATCCCTGATGTCCAGGGATGCCAGAAATTTCCCCTGATGGAGGGCGGCCACAACCGAGCGGATAGATTCCATCCGGAATTTCCGCGCCCTGACAAACCAGTTCAGGGTCTTCAGGTTCAGTACTGGCCGGACCCCCCCCCCCTTTTTTGGAAACCACGAACAGATTTGAGTAAAAACCTCAAAACTTCTCCGCTGGAGGCACTGGCATGATCACCCCTTGGTCCGAGAGTGCTTAGACAGCCCCGAAGAGGGCCTCCCGGCATGCCTGCGGGGAGCCCTAAGTTTGATGGGAAGAACCTGTCTGGGGGCAGAGTGTTGAACTCAGAAAACGTCCCCCCACCCGAAGCCCAGGTGGGGGCAACCCATCAGGCTGATGGAGGATTGTCCTCCGCTGTTTTGTTCTTGCGCTGCCACTTCCGGTACCTGGCCCCTGCAGCGACCTTACCAGGATGGGTCCCTTTCCCCGCTGCGCCCGGGGCACGAAAAAACCTCTTCTGACCCGAGGTAGGGGGCCCCTGTCTACAGCGAAACTCACGCCTCCGGGGCTCTGGGAGGAAGGTGCAGATACCTCCTGTGAAATCCTTAATGATCTCACCCAGCCGTGGACCGAATAGACATCCACCCTGAAAAGGAAGGACTGCGAGACCTTTTTTTGGAAGCATGGTTACTGGACCCAAAACGCAACCAGAGTACCCGAGTACTCAGACAAATATTGCCCCGCCATGGCGGACGTCAGGACTGGCCGCAGAGCAGAGCCTGCCACCAGGAAGAGCGACTTTAACAGCGCCTCTATCTTTCTGTCAGCGGGGCCCTTGAAGAAGACCCAGAGAAATGGTTGTTGTCTTATTAAAGCAAGCTAACGGCGGGACCACCACAGGCGACTCCCATTTTTTTTAAAAAAAAAGCTTTCCTCAAAGGGATAGCGTCTTGGAGTGTGGGAGGAAACCGGAGTACTGGGAGGAAACCCACGCAGGCACAGGGAGGACCTGCCAACTTCAGGCAGGTCATGGTTAGGATCTGAGCCAGCAAGCATTTTGCTGCCAGGCGCAAGTGCTACCCAATACACCACTGTGCTGTGTGAAAAAGAATGCTGCAGACGCAGCCATTCACGATAAACAAGGTGATCAAAAAATTGATAATAGGGGTAAGCCTTGGGGGCCCTAGGGGGCCTGGAGGCACATACGCAGAAGTCTGCGATTCGTCATCCTGGCTCAATCACAACGTAATGCGAATTCCAGCTATAATGGCAGAAACTAACGCTCTTTTACGCGCAGGAGGAGGGGGACACTTCTTGGGGGCCTGTAGGGCGACATCCGCCCGGGGAAGAAATCACTAAAGACCGCCGCAGCTGGTCCAAGAGCCCCTTGCGCAGATTGCGCCGCCACTGATTGCTCTTCAGCATGTTCAGCAGTATAGTCTGCCATCGTTCTCCCCTAGTAATACACAGATGCATACTAAAAGGTGAAGGCACCCCACCACCGCCCCACAGCGCACCAGGGAACCCAGGAGGGCTGCACCCGCCGCCACCAGCACCCACAGGAGAGCCCAGCTATACTTGCTGTTTGCTGCCTATAACCTTTGAGGATCGTCAGAAGAGCCGCGCCATCAGGAGCACACACCGTTCCAAAGAGAAAGTAAAAACGTTTTACACACATTTTTGCATAGGCAGGGGACTCCAATATGGCCGCCGTTGAACACTAGAGCCCGAAAACCACCTGCAGGGAACGTGCAGTACCACAAATGGGCGCACTGAGTGCTAGAGGGAAAGCTCCATAGGCTCAGTATGTCCGCGGCTACGGCAAAATGGCGGCCGATCGCCGCATGGTGGCGAAAATTCAACGAACGGCGCCGGACGATCAGGTGCGGTGCAGGGGGGGGTGGGGGGTGGGGAGGCTTGTGAAAAGGGGCTCCACGCTCCCCTACCGGCGGCTACCCAGAAAAAAGTTTTTGTTTTTTTTTCAAGGGTCGTCGGTCCCCCTTCAGCCCCTTGAAGAGGGGGGAAGGAAGGAACTCTCACTCACCACTCCTGACAAGCACAGTGGGTAGCCACCCATTCGCAGACCTTCCGCCCCTGCCTGGACAGTATGCTGCAGGCCAGAAAATCACCCTACCCGAATCGCATCCGGGGCTGGGCTCAGGTGGGGGTCACCCCAGGCCGCCTGCACGGAACGGGCATGATGCGGTGGGTACCCAAACCACGGGACTGGCTCGCATTGGTCGGCCAGACCGGGGAAAGTGCAGAGCCCATGGACTCTCTATGTCCCAGCCGGCTTCTTGATAGAAGATCCATTGCTTGATAGAAGCAGAAAAATAAAATAAAATTAAAAGTAAAAGAAAGAATAAAGAAACGGTCACAATAGGACCACAATTCCCCTAAAGGGAAGCCAGGTCAACTCCTTGCAAACTAGGCATTGAAACTGCTGAGCTATGCTATGGAGAGGGTTTATGTGGGAAGAGAGGACGGCCCCATGGGAGGGGCCAGCTGTTTATTTTCCCTGCCTAGTTAACTCCTAGTTGGACAAGCATAAACCCGACATGTCATGAAGAGTTGCGTCTGTCAGTAAATGTAGGAGAAAAGTATTTTTTCATGTAAACAAAAAGTGTCAGAAAAGACTTGGTGGTTCAAGTGGTTACAAGAGTGGGTGATGTTGGGCATAAAATGCCAGGACAGATCAGCCCCCCCCCCCCAAATTACTCCATTTTGGAAAGTAGATACTCCAAGCTATTTTCTGAGAGGCGTGTTGAGTCCATGGAATATTTTATTTTTTTGTCATAAGTGACTGAAAAATGACAAAAAAAAGAATTACACAAAGTTGTCACTGAAATGATATATTGCTCACACATGCCATGGGTATGTGTGGAATTACACACCAAAATACATTCTGCTACTTCTCCTGAGTACAAGGATACCACATGTGTGAGACTTTTTGTGAGCCTATCTGTGTACGGGACCCCGAAAACCAATCACCGCCTTCAGGATTTCTAAGGGCGAAAATTTATGCCTTCACTCCTCGCTACCTTCCTGGTTTCGGAGGCCATGAAATGCCCAGATAGCAAAAAAAAACCCAAATTACCCCATTTTGGAAAGTAGACATCCCAATCTATCTGCTGAGAGGCATGTTGAGTCCATGGAATATTTTATATTTTGCCACAAGTTTCGGGGGAAATTTAAATTTTTATTTATTTATTTTTTACTCAAAGTTGTCACTAAATTATATATTGCTCACACATGCCATGGATATATGTGGAATTACACCCCAAAATACATTTTGCTGCTTCTCCGGAGTACAGGGATACCCCATGTGTGAGAACTTTTGGGAGCCTATCCGCGTACAGAACCCCAAAAACCAATCACTGCCTTCAGGCTTTCTAAGGGCATAAAATGGTGATTTCACTCCTCAGTACCTATCACAGTTTTGGAGGCCCTGAAATGTCAAGGTAGCACAACCCCCCCCCAATGACCCCATTTTGGAAAGTAGACACCCCAAGGTATTTGCTAAGAGGCATGGTGAGTATTTTGCAGCTCTCATTTGTTTTGGAAAATTAGGAAATAAACTGATTTTTTTTTTTTTTACTTTTTTCAAATTTCAAAACTTTGTGACAAAAAGTGAGATCTGCAAAATACTCAATGCGCCTCTCAGCAAATAGCGTGGAGTATCTACTTTCCAAAATGGGGTAATTTGGGGGGGGGGGTTTGTGCTATCTGGGCATTCCATGGCCTCCGAAACTGTAATAGGGAGTGAGGAGTAAAATCACTTTTTTACGCACTTAGAAAGCCTGAAGGCGGTGATTGGTTTTTGGGGTCCCGTACGTGGATAGACCGCTAAAAAGTCTCCCCGTGTTCAGAAGAAGCAGCAGAATGTATTTTGGGGTGTAATTTCACACATACCCATGGCATGTTCAAGCAACATATCATTTAGTGACAACTTTGTGAAAAGAAAAAAAAATGTAATTTCCCCGAAACTTGTGGCAAAATATAAAATATTCCATGGACTCAACATGCCTCTCAGCAAATAGCTTGGGGTGTCCAAAATGGGGTCATTGGGGGGGGGGGGGTTGTGCTATCTGGGCATTCCATGGCCTCCAAAACTGAGATAGGTAGTATGGGGTGAAGGCATACATTTTTCCCCTTAGAGATCCTGAAGATGGTGATTGGTTTTTGGGATCCTGTACATTGATAGGCTCCCAAAAAGTCTCACACAGCAGAATGTATTTTGGGATGTAATTCCACAGACACCCATGGCATGTGTGAGCAATATATCATCTCAGTAACAACTTTGTATAATTTTTATTATTTTTTTTCTTTGTCATTTTTCAATCACTTATGACAAAAAATATAAAATATTCACTGTGCTCAACATGCCTCTCAGCAAATTCCTTGGGGTGTCTGCTTTCCAAAATTGGGTCATTTTGTGGAGGGGTGTTGTACTGCCCCTCCATTTTAGCACCTCAGGAAATGAGATAGGCAGTCATAAAATAAAAGCTGCGTAAATTGCAGAAAATGTACCCTAGTTTGTAGACGCTATAACTTTTGCGCAAACCAATACATTTTTTTTCAAAATTTTCATTTTTTTTTTGTTTATATCGCAAAAAATAAAAAGCAGGTGAACAAATACCACCAAAAGAAAGCTCTATTTGTGGAAAAAAAGGACACAAATTTTGTTTGGGTACAACATTGCATGACCGCGCAATTACCATTTAAAGCAGCGCAGTGCCAAATTGAAAAAAGTGCTCCGGTCCTACAGCTGGAAATCCTTCCGGGGCTGAAGTGGTAGAGGATCTGCTACTGAAAGTTTTGTGGCAGATAAAACAGGATATCTTTAGAGGTCCAGAGACCATGCCTCAATGAGTTATGGTGGGTAGTCATAATGTCATGGCTGATCAGAGTGTATATACCCTATTAGATATTATGTAAACTCTATCTGTAAATATAAAAATCATATTCAATATAGGAGTTTTAGAATCAGAAAGAAGTGCAGAGTGCACTGTCAGTTGGAAATCCAAATGTAAGGTGTATACTTGGTCCCGTTTGATAACCAGGCCACTGGATTAAGAGAGAAACATGAACTGCTGGTTTTAAAGTTTTGTAAGCTGCTATATGAGCTCTATATGAGCTGGTTATGGAACAGTCAATATAGAACTTTTATGATCAGCAGCATTTTGTTTTGTTTAAATATGAACATGAAATTGAAATGTTTTTCAAAAACAAAATTATAGAAAAAACAACTTACCTGTAACAGTTATTATCAAACTTATTATAACTGGCAAAAGCAATCAATACTCCAAATCCTGCCCCCAATGAGTAAAATATTTGAGTTGCAGCATCTATCCAGACCTAAATAATTAAAACACAGAAAGATTAAATAGTCACAAAACTAAAACCTAGACTTGTTCTCCTTTTGTCACATTGAAGTAGAATTCTTGCCTAACCATAACTATTTTCAAAATTGTCACCTCCCCTCTTCTCCTACCCATGCTGTCAGCTCGAGAGGTGTGCTGCGATGCTTTTAGCCACTATGTTTGTGAGTACCTTTTTTTTTTTTTGCTTTTTGGATTGTCCATGCAATATTTGACTTTGAATGGATCTCAGTGAAGGCACTTTAAAGGAAACAATGAATTACATGGCGCTCTCCAGTACAGGTAATAAACTAGACATGTGAGAGATAGCAATAACCACTGCATGGCTAATTAGGACAAGGTCTATAAAAAAAAGTCCAAAGAAAGTCCATAAAAAAGTCCAATAAAATGTCCAATGTCCGATGAAGACTCCTTATGGAATTGGGGGGAGGAGGGGAGGACGAGAGTAGGGGGGAGAGGGGGCAGAGGGTCACTGTTAGATGGCTGCCAGCTGTGAAGAGCTAAAATGAGACTCTGTGAGATAAAATAAAGAAGAAGTGGCGCCCTCTAAGCATAGCATTAAAAAGTTTATTTGATCAATGGTATAGTAAATGCACACTCACAATGTTGCAGTAATGTAGCATGTGAAATGGCAAGATCTTCTGCTGTATGATCCGTGAGTGTAGGTCTGTGTCTATCAAAGACAGGGCAACAAGACGTCCGGCTTCACTGGTGGCTTCCAACGCTGCCGGGATCTCTGTGCTGTCGTGGCAATGGATGGAAGCTCAGGGGTCACGGGGTGGCATCACTTCAGGATCCTAATTCAGCAGGCTAGTTGCTTCGCATTTGGAGCTTTCAAGCTCCCTCCTAAGGCTAGATGGAGAACTACCGCAGACCGGCAGTTTAAATACACATACAGCTACTATGGTAACATAACATGAAACTGTGCCTTGTAATAGTAAACAGCCTAATCATATGTAGTAAATAAAGCACAAAAATATATAATATGTAAATACATGAAATTATATAAATTATATATCAAAACAATGTGTGAAATAGGATACTTACTATGTCAACCTAAGCTGATGTGAGGGACCCTGTTGAATTGGCGGAGAAGTCGGCAGATGTTGGGTTAATAGGGTGGTGTATTCATCAGGGTCTTCGGTATACAAATGTTCTAGGAGTTCTAAAGCTGAATCTTCTTGTTCCATTAATTCTGGGTGTGGGTCTACAGGTGAATCAAGTTGTGTACTGCCAACTTCATATTTGACGGGTTTTGGAGGTATGTTTTTAGCATCTTTTGTCGCCTGAATATTATAATATCATTTATATTCTTTCATAATCTACATCTGAGATTCCATGCCATTGTGTTACAGATTAGGGACAGTGCCAATTAGAATTCTGGGCTGGTTCTTATACCCGGTAATTCACACATTTTCTGATAATTAGATTTATTATAATTAGATTTATGTATTTTTTAAAATATAGATATATATTTTTAATATATTGGTATTACCTCATATTGATCCATTTAATATTAGATACATTTTACAAATATCTATGTTTGACATTCCAGGTGAGACCTTTTGGTCCCTCACATCAGCTTAGGTCGACATACTAAGTATCCAATTGCATACATTGTTTTTATATATCATTTTTATATAATTTATATAATTTCATGCATTTACATATTATATTTTTTTCTGCTTTATTTACTACATATGATTAGGCTGTTTACTATTAGCAGGCATACTTTCCGGTTACGTTACCATGGTAGCTGTATGTGTATTTAAAATGCTGGTCTTTGCATTCTGAGCTTTTAAGCTCCCTCTTCAGACTAGATGGAGATCTACCAAAGCAACTAGCCTGCTGAATTAGGATCCGGAAGTGATGCCACCCCGTGACCCCTGAGTGTCCATTCATCGCCACGACAGCGCGGAGATCCCGGAAGTGCTGGAAGCCACCAGCGAAGCCGGACGTCTTGTGGTCCTGTCTTTGATAGTCACGGACCTACACTACTGGATCATACAGCGGAAGATCTTGCCATTTCATGCACTACATTACTGCTACATTGTGAGTGTGCATTTACTATACCATTGAGCAATTAAACTTTTCAATGCTACGCTTAGAGGGCACCACTTCTTTGTTTTAAGGCACTTTAAAGGGTCAAGGGACTTTCCAGTTCTGGGAGGACGTCCATGATGCCCTTCCACATGCGTGCCTTCTGAGTGCCCCCTGGGGCATGCAACAGGTGTGTTCTGTGACCGCTGTAACCTTTGGACACAGCTCATCACAGATTGCGGTAAAGGGCCAATCACAGCAGCCCTTTACCATGTGATCATCTGTGCAGATCACAGCTGTTCAAATGTAAACTGACTTAACAGTTATCAGCATTCATTTCCTCACACTCTGTCTCTGTGAGGAAAGGCTAGTCTGACAGGGGACAGCGAGTACATTGTTTACACTGATAATCAGGGCATTGATCATCAGTGCCCTGATTATCAGTGCGGCCCCATCAGTGCCCATCAGTGCAGCTTATCATTGCAGCCTCATCAGTGTCCATTAGTGTAGCCTCATCAGCGCACATCGGTGAATAATAAAAATTACTTATTTGCAAAATTTTATAAGAGAAACTAATAAAAATGTTTTTTTCTTTTCAAAGCTTTTGGTCTTTTGTTTAAAAAAAAATAAAACACCAAGTGGTGATTAAATGTCACCAAAGAAAAGCTCTGTCTATCTAAAAAAAATCATAAAAAACGCACAAACGTCATTCAAAGTGCAACAGCACTGAAAGCTGAAAAGTTGCCTGGGTAGGAAGGGGCTGAAAGTACTCAGTATTGAAGTGGTTAAAGAGATTGTGTATGTGATATATATTATTAACTTAATTTTTTGAGTTGTACTTTGCATATTTAGGTGAATTTGTGTCACTTATTATATTTTTAAAGGCATCGCGGGTTATCCTGAAGACATCAATAGACGCCCAGTCAGGATAACGAACCCCGTCATTTGTCAATAGGCCGGGCAGGAAGTGGTTAAGCAGTTACAGTAAAGTTTGTTTTATTATTTTTAGGATAAAGGTTTTACATAAATGAATAAAAGCTGACCATTGTAAGAACCCTTATGATTGTTAAATGGTTTGTCTCAACCTTCTAGCTGCCCCTTTTTTTTTTGTTTCAAAGATTTTATTAAACATATTTTCATTATACAAACGTAGAAATACAAGGCACCTTATTTGCAGTTACCTAGTGAAAGGTGGCACATTTGTATAATTACAATTCACAAAGTATAAAATGGTTGCATAAGATAAAAGAAAAGAAAAAGAGAAAGAAAAAACAAAAAAGAAATAACAACATTGATCGCTGTGAATGAAGGCCCCGGATCCCCGGGCACCTGAAGCCAATATGGAAACTCGTTTAGGGGTGAAGAGGTTCCCTGAGTATCGAGTCCCTACGCTCTTGACTGCGAGGTCTGGCTGCTTACTTCATCCCGAGTTAGGCACATTAGATATTAGCATCTGAAAGTGGCGGTGGAGGAGGAGGAGGTAGCGAACACTGTTTTTTTTTTATTTTTGGATTTTTTTTGTTTTTTTTTAAACCAGCAATGTAGATGCACTTTTTAATTTTGCGCAAGAAACAATAATCTGTCCCTTTAACCACCTCCCACCCGGCCACTGTACATATACGGCCGGGTGGGAGCTTCCCCGTTCTGACAGGACGTATATATACGTCCTGCAGAACGGGAGCTCGCAGCGCGGGCATGCGCTGCGCTGTTGCTGGATCCTGTGATCATTATGATCACAGGATCCAGCTGAGCGGAGATCGGGATACGGGTGCCGTGACTGGCCCTCCCAATCATGTGACGGCTGTGTCCAATCACAGCCGTCACATTGTAAACAGAGACGAGCGTCTCTGTGACAGTTCTCCCCCGCCGAGCTCAGTGAGAGCTCAGTGCGGGGGGGGGGAGGGGGGGGAGCTGCAGCTCTGTGACAGCTTTCTGCATGGTGAGGATTTCATGCAGAAAGCTGTCACAGATCGCCCCCCACACAGTGCACCAAGCACACTGATACCCCTGTCCCTGTAAACATAAGTGTCCCCATAAAAGAGCCCCCAAAACATCTGTATGTCCCCCATTACATCTGTCACCATACACAACATCTGTCACAGTCCCCAAACATCTGTCACAGTCCTCAAACATCTGTCACAGTCCTCAAACATCTGTCACAGTCCTCAAACATCTGTCACCATACACAAAACATCTGTATGTCACCGTCACATCTGTCACAGTCCCCGCCAACACCAAATAAACTCCAATTTGGGTTATTTTTACCAAAGAAATGTAGCAGTATCATTTTTGGTCAAAATTTATCAAGAGAAATTACTTATTTGCAAAATTTTATAACAGAAACGCAGAAAAATGCATTGTTTTTGAAAATTTTTTGTCTTTTTTTAATTTATAGCGCAAAAAATAAAAAACCCAGGGGTGATTAAATACCACCAAAAGAAAGCTCTATTTGTGTGAAAAAAAATGATAAAAATTTCATATGGGTACAACGTCGCACGAACCGCGCAATTGTCATTCAAACTGCAACAGCGCTGAAAGCTGAAAATTGGTCCGGGAAGGAAGGGGGTTTAAGTGCCCAGTATTGAAGTGGTTAAGCAACAGTAGGAACCTCTCCCTATAGCAGGGCTTGACAAATTTGCCTTGATTCTAGGAGCCAGCTAAAAAAGTTAGGAGCCAATTTTTTATAGCGTAGTGTTTGGATGTCAGCGCCAGGGGTAAGACAAGTAATTTGCGCCCCTAACCTCCTCACAGCAGAGCAGCCAGTCAATAACTCCACTGTTACATCAGGGTTATAGGCTGGCCAGAAAGAGTGACACTAAAAAATCTGTTATGGGGGAAACTCCTTATTATGCCGAATGTATTGTCACTGTGGCATGTAAAATGTCCTCATCTTCTGCCTAATGGAGCTTATGGAGGCCAATGGTGGGTGGCAAAAACATCTCTCTACTGCACATTTTTACCACCCAACTTGCACATCTAAACAAAGCCTTAGTGACATTGTAAATAAAATACAAAAAAAGGTGAAAAGTATTCCAGCGCTGCTGATCTTCTGCTGCCTCTTTGCAGCCACTTCCTGCCTACATGTGTGTCCCCCACAGTGACTTTTCATTACTCTGGTGGGTTTTCCGGTCACCATGAAATACTGGAGCCCAGCTGCACATAGAGTGGTAATTGTTGATGGTACTCAGGGCTTTATCACAATTTGGTTGCTTAGAATAAAGGTCACGATTCTTGTGGTGTAACATCAACTTTCATATTATACAAAAAAAAAATGGGCTAATTTTACTGTTTAGTTTTTTTTTTTATTCATTAAAGTGTATTTTTTCCAAAAATTTGCGTTTGAAAGACCACAAATACCATGTGACATAAAATATTGCAACAACCGCCATTTTATTCTCCAGGGTCTCTGCTAAAAAATAATATATAATGTTTGGCGATTCTAAGTAATTTTCTAGCAAAAAACACTGGATATTTAATTGTAAGCCACTAATGTGAGAAAGGGTTTAGTCTTTAAATGGTTAAACTTTCCTGATACAGCCCGGAGATAATTGCTTTGTAAGAACACTACATTGTTGTTTGTTTGTTCTTCCTAACTATCAACAAATATTCCGGGCAGTCAGCCAAGTTTAACAGCTGTTAGATGAAGCAGAGAACGGCTCTCGCTGAATCTGACACTGAATCCGACACACTGTTTTAACATGGGGAGAGAAGGAACGACTCACTCGCCAGGACACGATTTCTGGTCACCATGGCGACCTGGCGCCCGGGGTTTGTCGAGGCCTGCCCTATAGAACTAGGAGATGATTTTAGATTCTAAAATAATCTCCAAGTTGTACAGGGAAAGCCTCCAGCTGTTGCTTTAAGGGAAAGATTATTGTTCTAAAATCATCTTCACAGTGTGTGGGAAATCCCTGTTTCAGCCGCGTGGAGCCATATTAGTGTTCTAAAATCATCTTCACAGTGTGTGGGAAAACCCCGTTTCAGCCGCATGAAGCCATATTAGTGCTCTAAAATCATCTTCAAAGTGTGTGGGAAAACCCTGTTTCAGCCGCGTGGAGCCATATTAGTGTTCTAAAATCATCTTCACAGTGTGTGGGAAAACCCTGTTTCAGCCGCAGGAAGCCATATTAGTGTTCTAAAATCATCTTCAAAGTGTGTGGGAAAACCCTGTTTCAGCCGCATGAAGCCATATTAGGGTTCTAAAATCATCTTCAAAGTGTGTGGGAAAATACTAAAATCTTGTGATTATACCGAGGTGCGCCGACTT
>BLSH010376760.1:295209-314465 GCA_018402905.1 Glandirana rugosa
GTGCGGGGGCCCGCAGCGTGCGGCGGCGGCGCGCGCGCGCCGCCGCCGCCGCCCAGAGCGCGCAGGGGGCGTGTAAAGGGGCGGACGTCCATGGACGTCCCCCCGGATTTTCAGGTCCGCGCTGTTGACGTCTTTTGTCAATAGCGCGGACCTGTAGAGGTTAAGTTGCAGATCACCGCCATTACGTTATAGCATCTATAGCTGTTTAAATGTCAGTATATACACCATAGTTTGTAGACACTATAACTCTCACGCAAACCAAATAATGTACACTTGTTGGGATTATTTTTTTTTACCAAAGACATGTAGCAGAATACATTTTCTCTTAAATTTATGAAGAAATTTGATTTTTTTTTCATTTTTTTATTGGATATGTTTTAAAATAAAAAGTAGAAAATATTTTTTTTCTCTGTCTTTTTTGTTTATATAATAATAAAAAACAGTGGTGATCAAATACAACCAAAAGAAATCTCTATTTGTGTGAAAACAGTTATATCAATTTAACCACTAGAGATCCGCGCTATAGCCAAAATACAGCTCTAGCGTGGATCTCAATTGCCGGGGCGACGTCCATGGACGTGCGCCCCTTTGCACTCTCCCTGCACGCACTCACAGGCGCCGGCACGTGCACGGCCGCCGCACGCTATGTGGGTGTGCCCGTGGGTCAGGCGGACTCGATGTCCGCTTGAGACCTGCGATCGCCTGTCAGAGCTGCAGAACGGGGAACCGCCGTTGTAAACACGGACGTTCTCCATTCTGTGAAGGGGCACATAACAGATCTACTGATCCCTGTGATTGGGATCAGTGAGATCTGTTATGTCTCGGCCAGCCCACCCCCATACAGTTAGAACACATACAGGGAACACAGTTAACCCCTTCACTGCCCCCTTAGTGTTAACCCCTTCACTGCCAATGACATTTATACAGTAATCAGTGGATTTTTCAATTTATGATCGCTGTATAAATGTCATTGGTCCCAAAAAAAGAGTCAAAAATGTCCAACATGTCCGCCCCAGTATCAAAGTCCCAATAAAAATCACAATCAAAATCATTGCTGCCATTACTAGTAAAAAATAAATAAATAAATAAAAATGCCATAAATCAATTCTCATAGTATGTAGACGCGATAACTTTTGCGCAAATCAATCAATATACGCCAATTGCCATTTTTTTCCAAAAATATGTCCAAATATGTCAAAAAAATATCTTTTTGGCTCTATACACCACCACAATGGATTTGAAATGAAACAAACAAGATGTGCTTTAACTGCAGACTTTCAGCTTTAATTTGAAGGTATTTACATCCAAATCAGGTGAACAGTGTAGGAATTACAACAGTTTCTATATGTGCCTCCCACTTTTTAAGGGACCAAAAGTAATGGGACAATTGGCTACTCAGTTGTTCCATGGCCAGGTGTGTGTTATTCCCTCATTATCCTATTTACAAGGAGCAGATTTCAAGTGTGCTATTTGCATTTGGAATCTATTGCTGTCAACTCTCAATATGAGATCCAAAGAGCTTTCACTATCAGTGAAGCAAGCCATCATTAGGCTGAAAAAACAAAACAAACCCATCAGAGAGATAGCAAAAACATTAGGTGTGGCCAAATTAACTGTTTGGAACATCCTTTTTTTTTTAAGCTCTTATTTTGAATTTTTCATTTATAATTGTACAAAAATCAGACACACATAATAAGAGACAAAACAGACCTGATAAAACATATAAAAAAAGGACAACAAAATACTCAAAAACACTTAATTTAGGCAACATACTTTCCCTCTAACCCCACATCCATGCAGCATTCATCACCACCAACCATGCAAACACCCATGCACTCTCTCTATTGTTTCCTCTCCCCTTCCCATTAACACTTATCCATCAATATTAGTTTCCCCTGTTATACCCTCTCCTTTGTTTCTTTCCCCTTCCTTCCCCATCCTCTGCTCTTTCCTTGACGTACCCATACTCAAGCAGCTCTCTATATTCAATCTGAGACCATATGAATGCTATTTACCCAGCAGCCTCATAATTTAGCAAATTTATTAGGAGTTCCCCTGCTTATATATGTTGCCCTATACAGTGGAAGAGCCCTATTCACCAACACCTTCCAAGGGAAGGGAGTAGGCTTTTTCCATGAAAGCACTATTGACTTCCTTACATAGTACAATAAAATTGTTAGCAGAGTACGTGTCGCCATCTTCGGAGCTAGTACCTCTACCAGACCCAGCAGACACACCTCCACAGTTAATGGTATGGTTACAGCTATTGTATCTTCGATATACTCTATGACACCACCCCATAAATTTTGCGCAGAACGACAACTCCAGAACATATGAAGAAAATCGGCATTTGGAGCAGAACACTTCCAACAGCAGGACGACTGTGAGGAGAACAATGCTGCTAACTTAGCAGAGGTAAAGTATAGTTGGTGCAAAAATTTAAATTGAATAAGGTGGTCCCTAGCCAAAATCAGCCTGGTGAAGTTTATATCCCAAATATCTTTCCAGTCGTCCCTGTTTGGAACATCCTTAAAAAGAAAGAACGCACCGGTGAGATCAGCAACACCAAAAGACCCGGAAGACCACAGAAAACAACTGTGGTGGATGACCGAAGAATTCTTTCCCTGGTGAAGAAAACACCCTTTACAACAGTTGGCCAGATCAAGAACACTCTCCAGGAGGTAGGTGTATGTGTGTCAAAGTCAACAATCAAGAGAAGACTTCACCAGAGTGAATAAAGAGGGTCACCACAAGATGTAAACCATTGGTGAGCCTCAAAAACAGGCAGGCCAGATTAGAGTTTGCCAAATAACATCTAAAAAAGCCCTCACAGTTCTGGACCAACATCCTATGGACAGATGAGACCAAGTTCAACTTGTACCAGAGTGATGGGAAGAGAAGAATATGGAGAAGGAAAGGAACTGCTAATGATCCAAAGCATACCACCTTATCAATGAAGCATGGTGGTGGTGGTCTCATGGCGTGGGCATGTATGGCTGCCAATGGAACTGGTTCTCTGTATTTATTGATGACGTGACTGCTGACAAAAGCAGCAGGATGAATTCTGAAGTGTTTCAGGCAATAATATCTGCTCATATTCAGCCTAATGCTTAGGAACTCATTGGACGGTGCTTCACAGTGCAGATGGACAATGACCCGAAGCATACTGCGAAAGCAACCAAATCGTTTTTTAAGGGAAAGAAGTGGGGGGCGTGGCTAGCGGCTCGCGGTGGCAGACGTGTCTGGAGGGAGCTCTGAGATTCGGATCCTCATCCAGACCGATCCCGGCAGAGAGACACAAAAGGAGGGAAAATCCTTGGCACTACTAGCTTCCCGACAACCACACAGAGCTGTAGAGCCCAATCTGAAGCCGTTTGGTGACCGGATAGCCGACCGGAGGGATCAGACTACGCAACACCGCGGACGCGGCCTACCACGAGAAAAGGACCGATAAGCAGAGAACACTTACACACCGGTACCAGTCGCATCATACGCTATACAGAACACCGGAAGGCTGCTTAAACTCCGCGATCACCCTGCTAGTTTTACGGCGGCGGGAGCTAGGAGAGAGCCCAGGATTACTCGGGGCCTATTAAGGCCTACCAATTCACATCTACGCACCATAACCCACAAGGGATCAAAAGCCTTTCCTGACTCACAACGATTGGATTGGGGACTTCCTGCACTCCAGGCCTCTATCGCAGAGGTAATTTATAACCTGATAAGGACATAACCCCTAAAAAACCTAGATACTGGATAAATTACTGAAGCGGCCATCTTGGTACACCCAGTTCCTCTATTGCTGAGAATAGGGCAGACGCCATCTTGTAATTTCCAGCATTAATCCCCTTATTAAGCCACACACACAGAGGAAGGAGATAAAGACTAAGAATCTTGCTTAGTGGACACCCCTCAGCCCCACTGATAGAGGGGTGATGACAATGTCATAATCCCACCAGATAGGCCACCACACACCCGGTTGTTAATACACTGCGGGGGCCAACTATAAGATGGGCAAATCTCAAAAAACAAGCTCACAATCAGGATCGCAGACACAATATCAACGCTCTCTAACTGGGTCTTCCTGCCCTGACATCGCGGACATTTTCAAAAACCAGTCACAAAGAAATAGAAGCATGACAGGATCTAAGAACCCACCACAGGACTACACAGATGAAGAGGACTATGATGATGAATCATTAGCTGCCTCAGATAGACCAACAAAAACTACAACAAATCACGACCACCCTTTGACCTTTGGGGATATGACAGAAATAGCAGCAGATATCAAAAAATCCTTTTCGTCTGCAATCACTGACCTCAAAGCGGACATACTTGTACTAACGGAACAAATAGCAGCCAATGAAAAAATGGGGAATCAAAGAGACAAAGCCATAAAAAGATTAGATCAAGTCACTGCAACCCACTCCATGCACCTGATCAATCTGAACAGACAAGTAGAAGACTTGGATAACAGAGGGAGGAGGAAAAATATAAGACTTAGAGGCATCCCAGAAACAAATAATCCAGAGGAAATAAAACCTGTCCTTACTTCCATTTTTAACAATGTTATGGAAAGACCCATAGACTCTACAATCAAATTTGAAAGAGCTCACAGAGCCCTCCGTCCCAAAGGCCCAGATTCAGCATCACCCAGAGATATCATTTGTTGCCTCACTAATTTCCCCCTAAAAGAAGAGATATTGATGAAAGCTAGACAAAATGACCAAATTCTCTTCAATGGCGCATCTATCCAACTTTTCCAAGATTTATCACCAATAACTCTTAAAAATAGAAGAGCAATAAAACCACTGCTTGACATTTTGAAAGAAAAAAAAATTCTATACAGGTGGAAATTTCCTTTCGCGGTCCAAATAACTGTGGAAGGAAGACAGGTGCTTCTCTGCACCCCTGAAGACATACCATTCTTTTGTGAAGCAATGCAAAGTGAAATAATCGAATTGCCAGAATGGTATCAAGAATTCCGCCTCCCTCCACAAGCTCCAACAGCAGGGAATTCACCAGGAAAATCACCCCACAACTCTCCCTACCCAAAAGGGAAAAAACAGAAATATAACGAGGGACAAGGTACAAGTACCCCAACATCCAAAACCCCAAGAGTTAGAGACAATAGACACTGAAACCAACTCACTCACACTGGATAATACCCAAACATGTTGACAGAGAAGAACTACAAACCCCTGATAGCTTCAGCATAAGGCCCAGAACTAGCAAACATCCGTCTGAACCATTAACTATGTTATCTGGCAAAGAACAAGGACACATATAGAATCATCACCTGACGCAGAAGAGGGGAGATGGAGGACAATGGGTCTGTAGAGACAAGTATACAACCATGCTCCAGCTGAACCCTGCATGGTCTTACAGACTAACCCACCCCCCCACCCCCACACCCTGGGAAACAATTCCAAAGGGGAAAAAGAGAAAAGAAAAAGGGAATTTTTTTTTCTACCTGTGTCTAGACAAGCTCATAAAGTTGGGACAGAGGAAAATGCTGACTGCTGTCAGGGGCGTATAGTAGATGCCTTGGTCATATTTTACTGTTATTTACATAGATTAACATTGTTAATTTTGTTCAAGGCAATAATGTTAAGAATTGTCAAATTGCTTAGCGCCAAAGGGGTCTCGTCCACAGAAAATAAGATACCTCTAAACCTTATAGAATAAGTGACAATAAAAACCTCCTCCTACAACAATTGGACATTGGTAAAAGGGAAGGGAGGGGAGGAGGAGGAGAAGAAAAGAGAGAAATGGAAAGAGAGAAGAAAGAAAACGATGGACGAGGCCCTTGTGGCGACATTGTTGTGCTGTTCTGGTTACAATATCAGTTCTGAGTTTCAGCAGTTGATATCAGTTTAAACACGTTTGATAGTGTTTATATACGTATTGCGAGAAATCACATCCTATCTAGTTTAATGCATTTCCACATATACAAAACCTCACTTCAGCAGGAGCGGCACACCTCGGGTGCTGTCCCTGTGCTAAATACGACACAACCTAACCCAACTCATCCCAGCACAAAGGAGACATTAACTGAACAATATTAACTGGGATGTGTGGTGACCCCCTTTATGAAACATAATCTTACAAATATAATTCAATAGCAAACTCTCCTCGCCAAGCTTTAAAAACTGACCTAGCCTTACCAAGAAACCTCTTCCACGACCCCCAAAAGAAAGATAGAATAAGTACTTTACAACGATACATTTCATTGATACATCTATTTCTAAAACCTCAACACACCTCTGTGGTTGCCGGACAACATCAGAGGTAGTGTTATACAGAGGAAACTCTACCCCCTCTCCCCCCTCTACCCACCCCTCCCCTTCCCCTTCACCTTCCCCCACTCCCACCAATACTCAATACAAACATGGCATACACCAATCTAGGGAAGAACTCTACAATTGTTTCGCATAACGTCAACGGTCTTGGAACACCCGAAAAAAGACATAAACTACTAAAAGAACTTAAGAAGATTCAACCACAAATAGTATTCTTACAAGAGACACACTTTAAAGGTACAGCAATCCCTAAAATAACCAATAACTTCTTCATCAAAGCCTATCATGCCACTAACCCACAGGCCAAAACAAAAGGAGTGTCAATACTCTTGAGTAAAGACTCTACATTTCAGATCGAACACATACTCGCTGACACTGAGGGCAGATATATATTCTTAAAAGGGACAATGTTGGGCACCCCGACAACCCTGGCAAATATCTACTTTCCAAATAAAGCACATACTTCCTTTTGCCAAAAAATAGTCGATTAATTAAAAAGTTTTATGTCTGGACGGTTAATACTTGGGGGAGACTTTAACATTCCCCTGAACCCACTCCAAGACACCTCCACCGGTAAAACTAGTGTCGCCTATCGTGTTCTTAAAAAAATTAAAACACTACTACAATCCCTTGCCCTTATTGACACATGGAGACTACTTAACCCCAAAGAAAAAGATTTTACATTCTTCTCAAATCCACATAAGAGATACACCAGAATCGACTATCTTTTCATTTCACAAAGAGATATCCCAACCCTTCAAAAGGCCAAAATAGGACATATAACAATAACAGATCATGCACCAATATCAATACACTTAACTACAAAGAAACAAGAACCCAAAACATTTAATTGGAGATTAAACCCCTCACTCCTAACAGACCCTGAAATCTTAGCACACATCAAAAAGAACCTATCTAACTACTTCCTCAATAACTGCAATCAAGACACTTCGCCATTCTCGATTTGGGAAGCACATAAATGTGTGATTAGGAGCGACTTCATTAAATGGGGAGCCAAAAAGAAAAAAGAAAATGAAAAACATATTACTAACCTTCTAACAAAAATCGGCCAACTAGAAAAATCACACAAGCAATCACAAGCTTTAGAAACGGAACAAAATCTAATCAACACAACGAAGGAACTTCAAAACCTTTTGGACAAAAATACCAGAAGATCCCTTTTCCTTAAAAAAACAATATACTACGAACATGGAGACAAAAATAGTAAATTATTGGCAAGAGCCTTAAAAGATACAAAATTAGCAAACGTTATCCACAGCATACATGACCCCAAAGGAGCAGAACATTTCGAAACAAATAAAATCGCAAAGATCTTTCAGGACTATTACACAAAGCTATACAATATCACCTCACAAGACAAAGCCCAAAACTCTACAGCCCCAAGAGCAACATATATTAAAGAATTCCTACAACATAGTAATTTACCCAAAATCACAGAAAGTGAAGTTGAAGCCCTAGAAAAAGATATCACGATAGAAGATCACAGATACCATTTCAGGACTTAAAACTGGGAAAAGCCCAGGCCCAGATGGCCTTACATCTCAATATTATAAGACCTTCAACTCCATACTAGCTAAACCACTAGCAGAAGCTCTTAATTACCTGAATAAGAAAACCATGACATCGTCAGAATTCCTCGCAGCGCAGATTACTTTAATTCCAAAACAAGATAAGGACCACAAAAAATGCGCCAATTACAGACCCATATCACTCCTGAATCTTGATCTCAAGCTCCTAACAAAGATTCTAGCTAACAGACTAAGACCCCTACTATCAAAAATAATAGGCCCAGAACAAGTAGTGTCACGTACCTGACGGTGGAGTCTGTCTTGTGCAGGGAACAACCGCTCTTGCGCACCCGATTCAAGGACCCCTGGTAGTGGGGACAGAGGCCCAAGAGTGCGGGATGGCACGAGGGCTGGAGGGTCACCGATGATGTAGCGAAGCTCCAGGAGGCGTGCAGGTAGAAGGATGGTCGTTCAGGCTGGGTCGGCAACGGGCAGGTAGGAAGGTACAAAGGATCAGGCAAAAGAGTAGTTGAAGTCCAAGCAAGGTTCGTTAAACGGGCGGGCAGCAGAGGTACAAGGGAGCAGACAATCGGATGGTCGTGGATAGCCGGGGTTGGTGCAGGCAGCAGACAGCAGGTCGGGACAAGCCGGGTCAAACAGGAGGCAGAACAACACAGGAACAGGTATCGGAGGCTGAGGCTCACAGGTCAGGAACGCTGTAGAATGAGCAGCACTTGTCTCCAGAGTCTCCAGGTTTAAATAGGCCCGTTTGGCGCCGTTTCCGGCGCGTGCGCACCACCGCGGAAATACCAGGATCAAGCAGAAATTGTTCCTTTTCCTAACAGGTAGGCTTCATGCCTGGCCGTGAAGCAAAGGATAACATTATTAAAACCCTGAATTTAATACACAGATTACAGAGCGAGAATGTTGAGGGCCTTTTTACTGTCGACAGACGCGGAGAAGGCCTTCGGCAGAGTAGCGTGGGATTACATTTTCGCGACATGCGAGCATATAGGTTTGGGCAAGAAAATGATGTCCTGGATTCAATCCATATACAACAACCCCACGGCAAAAGTCAAAATCAATAATCATCTATCAGATCCCATCCAAATTAAAAACGGCACCAGACAAGGATGCCCCCTATCCCCTCTGCTATTTATTTTGACACTGGAACCCCTGATCAGAACCATCAACAAAAATGAGAACATAAAAGGGTTCATCACGAACCAAAGAGAGTACAAAATAGCAGCTTATGCTGATGATTTACTATTCTTCATATCTAAACCACACATATCTATACCAAATTTAAATGAAGTCTTCAAACAGTTCAGGCTTATTTCTAACTTCAAAATAAATAGCAGTAAATCCGAAACAATGAACCTATCACTTCCCAAAGACGCAGAAGAACTCTCTAAACATAATTGTCCATACAAATGGGAATCAACCGCCCTTAAATATATAGGGGTGAGAATAACACGCAACCTCAAAGATCTATACCACTACAATTTCTTCCCACTTCTGAAAAAAATTGAAGAAGACCTTAAAAAATGGAATTCTAAACAATTTTTATGGTTCGGCAGAGCCGCCATACTAAAAATGACGGTCTTACCGAGACTGCTTTATATGTTCCACGCCCTTCCCATTGACATACCCCAAGATTTCTTTAAGAGACTCACTACAGCCAAAATAAACTTTTTATGGGCACATAAAAAAAACCCACATTCAGTTAAAATTGCTTACATTACCCAAGGATAAAGGGGGAGTAGGTCTACCAGACTTTAAAAGATACTACTATGCAACGCACATTACCAGACTGATTGACTGGCACTGCCATTCAGAATTCAAAGATTGGATCAGCTTGGAGGAACCAAGCCCCAAAATCTCCACTAAATTCTTACCCTGGACCAAAGCTAAATTCCACCCTCACATAATTAAAAACCACCCGCTAATCAGCACCACTTTAAAAATTGTCCAAAAATTGGTAGACACCCACCATCTTTCCTCCATCACTAGCCCGCTAACTGCGATCGCAGGAAACCCAGAATTCCCTCCAGGTTCTGAAAAAATCAACCATCTCAGATCAGAGAGAGACACGCCCCTATTAGTACACGACTGCCTACACAACAACAAGATTCTATCCTTTCACCAACTTAAGAATAAAATACTAAACCATTCTTTAAACACCTGGACATACTTACAAATTCATGACTTTGTCAGGAATAATAAAGATAAAGATCTCATGGCAAGACCTTTCACAACCCTAGAAAAGATCTGTTATGACCAAAAACCTATTAAAGGTGCCACCTCACTAGCATATAAATGGATCTCTCAACCAAGCACTGATTTTATAGACAGATACAAATCTACATGGGAAAAAGAACTGAACATTCAAATTTCTGAAGCACAATGGGAGAAAGCATGCGTCTTCACCCACAAATGCTCACTAAGCACTCAAATGCAAGAAACATCCTTCAAAATTCGAAACCAATGGTATATTACACCTGAGAAAATAAAAGGATGGAACCCAGTAGAATCGGACAAGTATTGGAGATGCTTAGATGAGATAGGCACCTTTGTTCACATATGGTGGTCTTGCCGTGAGATCCAGAAATACTGGACAGGAGTCATTAATTGGATAGTAAAAATCACCGAAACTAATATCAAATTTGACGCGGCCATATGTCTATTACACGTTCACAGTCTCACATACAGAAAATACAAAAAATCCCTAATAAGACATATGCTTAATGCAGCAAAAACTTTGATACCGCTACATTGGAAAGAAACGCATTCCCCAACCATCAAGGAATGGTTAATAAAAATAAACACAATTTACGATATGGAGGAAACATTAGCAATTAAAAAAGAAAAAACACAACAATTCCACAGTTTATGGAACAAATGGACCCGGTTCAAATCTTCAGAAGAATACACAAACTTACTGAAATAAACCTATAACTTCCAACACAACACCCTGTTATAAGATCATTTGACAATCACTGATAATCAATTATACCCCCCTTTCCCAATCCAGACAAATACGAGGATTACTTCCCAGATCTTGACACCTCAATATATAGAGATAATAAATTAATATTGTTACAAGATAGATGAATAACAAATATTAATGAACAATTTCTGTATTGAATACATAGCCATGTGATAACTTTTTGCTACATCTGTTCTGAAACTTCATATATAATTGATTGTATTTTCTTAAATTTTCAATAAAGCTTTATTGAAAAAAAAAAAAAGTGGAATGTTATGCAATGGCCAAGTTAGTCACCTGACCTGAATCTGATTGAGCATGCATTTCACTTGCCGAAGACAAAACTGAAGGGAAAATGCCACAAGAACAAGCAGGAACTGAAGGCATTTGCAGTAGAGGCCTGGCAGAGCATCACCAGGGATGAAACCCAGCGTCTGGTGATGTCTATGCGTTCCAGACTTCAGGCTGTAATTGACTGCAAAGGATTAGCTACCAAGTATTAAAAAGTGAAAGTTTGATTTATGATTGTTAATCTGTCCCATTACTTTTGGTTCCTTAAAAAGTGGGAGGCACATATACAAACTGTTGTAATTCCTACACCGTTCATCTGATTTGCATGTTAATACCCTCAAATTAAAGCTGAAAGTCTGCAGTTAAAGCACATCTTGTTCATTTCAAACCCATTGTGGTGGTGTATAGAGCCAAAAAGATTAGAATTGTGTCGATGTCCCAATATTTATGGACCTGACTGTATATCGGCCAAACCCGATGAATAATTTTTTTTTTTTTTGGATTTGTATTATAGCAAAAAGAAAAAAATATTGTTCTTTTTTCAAAATTGTCACTCTTTGTTTATAGCACAAAAAATAAAAACCGCAGAGGTGATCAAATACCACCAAAAGAAAGCTCTATTTGTGGGAAAAAAATTATAAAAATTTTGTTTGGATACAACATCGCACAACCGTGCAATTGTCATTCAAAATGCGACAGCGTTGAAAGCCAAAAATTGGTCTGGGCAGGAGGGGGGATTGAGTAAGCAAGAGGTTAATGTGCGTTCAGTGTTGCTTGACCGCACAATTGCCAGTTAAAGTAGCACAGTTCTGAATACAAAAAATGGTCTGGTCACCTTTTCCGAAGGTCAAGTGGTTACAAGAAGGTAAAAATAGCATACTTACTGGCTGGATCAACAGTCACCAACAGACACGTGGCACCCATCAGTGACCACCACCAGTCACCCGTCACCCATCAGTGACCACCACCAGATACCCATCACCTATCAGTGACCACCACAAAACACCCGGCACCCATCAGTGACCACCGCCAGTCACCCATCACCTATCAGTGACCACCGCCAGTCACCCATCAGTGACCTCCACCTGTCACCCGTCACTCATCAGTTACCACCACCCGGCACCCATCAGTGACCACTGCAAGTCACCCATCAGTGACCTCCGCCAGTCACCTGTCACCCATCAGTGACTACCGCCAGATACCCATCAGTGACCACCGCCAGACACCCATCAGTGACCACCGCCAGACACCCATCACCCATCAATGACCATGGCCAGTCACCCGTCACCCATCGGTGACCATCGCCAGTCACCTGTCAGTGACCGTCACACCCATTAGTAAACATCACCTGTAAAAGTCTCACACATTTGGCATCGCCATACTCGGGGGGAGTAATAGAATGTATTTTGGGGGGTCATTTTTCCTATGTACATGCTATGTGTTGGATATATCTTATAAATGGACAACTGTGTAAAAATAAAAGCGTTTTTCATTTTTTTCCCACATTTTCCAAAAACTACTGGGAAAAAAATGTTCAAATGACTCATTATGCCTCATAGATTATACGTTGTGGTGTTTGCTTTCCAAAATGGGGTCATTTTGTGGGCAATTCCATTGTCCTGGCAATCCAGGACCTTCAAAAGTGTAATAGGGGGTTGAGAAATGAGATGAGTAATTTATGCTTGTAGAACGCCTAAAGGTACTAGTTTAATGTTGGGCCTCTGTATGTGGTCAGGCTATGTAAAAGTCTCACACATGTGGTATCGCCATACTCAGGAGGAATAGCAGAATGTATTTTGGGGTGTAATTGTTGCTATGTACATGCTATGTGTTGGAAATATCTTATAAATGGACAACTTTGTGTAAAACAAATGCGTTTTCATTTTTTCCCACATTTTCCAAAAACTACAGAAAAAAATGAACGGTTCAGAAGACTCATTATGCCTCATAGATTATTTGTTGGGGTGTTTGCTTTCCAGAATGTGGTCATTTTGTGGGCAATTCCATTGTCCTGGTGCTCCAGGGCCTTCAAAATTGTGATAGGTCGTCATGACATTAGATGTGTAATTTATGTCCCTAGAATACCTGATGGGACTCCCATGTTGAGCCTCTGTATGTGGCCAGGCTGTGAAAAAGTCTCAGACATGTGACATTGCCATACTCAGGAGGAGTAGCAGAATGTGGTTTGGGGTGTAATTTGTGGTATGCATATGCTGTGTGTGAGAAATAACCTGTTACAGTGACAATTTTGTGGGGAAAAAAAGAAAAAAAAATCTTCATTTTGCAAAGAATTGTGGGAAAAAAATTACAACTTCAAAAAAAATCACCATGCCTCTTACTAAATACCTTGGAATATCTACTTTCCAAAAATGGGTAATTTGGGGGTATTTGTACTTTCCTGGCTTGTTAGGGTCTCAAGAAATGAGATAGGCCGTCAGTATATCAGGCATGATCAGGTATGATCAATTTTCAATGATTGGCACCATAGCTTGTAGGCTCTATAACTTACACAAGGGCCAAATAATATACACTTATTTGGGTTATTTTTACCAAAGATAGGTAGCAGTATACATTTTGGCTAAAATTTACAAAGAAAAATTACTAATTTGCAAAATTTTATGACAGAAACAAAGAAAAAGGCATTTTTTCACAAAATTTTCAATCTTTTTTTTATTTATAGCACAAACAATAAAAAAACCCTAGTGATTAAATACCACCAAAAGAAAGCTCTATTTGTGTGAAAAAAAGGACGTACATTTCATATGGGTACAGTTTTGCATGGCTGAGTAATTGTCATTCAAAGTTTGATAGCGCTGAAAGCTGAAAAATGGCCTGGACAGGAAGGGGGTTTTCGTGCCCGGTACTGATGTGGTTAAACAGGAAAAAATTGCAAACGCTCACTAAGGTCCTCCTCAACAATAGTGTGATTTACCGTTGGGCTTTCCTACAAAGCTTTTGGTCACCTGGAATGGGAAGACTTATCCAATTCACAGTGTAGAAAAAGGCATTCTACTATTTAAGGAATGGCAGCTGATTCCAGCAGAAATGCAGCTTTCAGCAGAATCTTCTCCAGAACGTCTGTGAAATGAATGGTCGTAAACTAAGCAGCTATGCCACCTTACCAACTAGTAAGGCTTTCTTGCCACACATCAACGGATCAGTGTGGGAACAGGAGTTCATGACAGTTTTGTTTGTTGCTCTCCTTAGTCCACGACGCACTAGTGTGATGACTATACCCCCTCAAACCGCAGCAGCTGCGTTAGCTGCACATTTACCCTGGGTTTAACCAGGGCCTTCTTACCCATGTTCAGTTGTTATTGTTTTTTTCTCTTTTTACCTCCTTATCTTCTTCTTCAGTCCAGGAACCATTACCGCATGAAGATTTGCTCACTGACTCAGCACCCAGCATGCAGAAACTCAACTATGCGTCTAGCCCAGCATCTCTAGGAAGCCCTTTGGGAAAAACGGCAACTACTTACAGTACCCACAAGGATCACAGGTACAGCACCTTTGTTCCAGTATCCAATATTGTAAATAACCACAAACACCACCATGCCATTGAAAGTCATATCTATAAACTCTAAGGCCCTTAACAGCCCATATAAGCGTAATGCCCTACTAAGAGAAGCAAAAGCTTCTAAAGCGGATGTGATTTTCGCTCAGGAGTCACATTTTGCTGTGACCAAATGCCCGCAAATACGGTTCTCACAATTCCCTCACGTCTTCATGGCATATGGTCCAAAAAAGAAATGCGGGGTCCTGATAGCCATTAAGGACTCTGTGAGATTCCAGTATATTCAATCGATACAGGATCCTATGGGCCTATACAATCTTGCCAACATATATGCTCCTAACCTCAAGATCAAAAGATTCCTGAGCCTTCTCTTCGCCGAAATTATGAACCAAGCTCCTCCTTATTCTCCTTATTGGGGGAGACTTTAACGTGGCATTATCACTAGAGTTGAGCGAACCCTGACTGTAAAGTTCGGGTCCGTACCGGGCTTTGGGGTGTCCGTGCCCCGAACCCGGCCATTTGAAAAAAGTCTGGGTTCGGGTTCGGTATTCGGGTATTTTTGGCCCCTTTTCTATAGCTGCTGGGCAGCCAATCAACATACTTTTCACTAGTTTGCCCTTAGAATCCATCACAGCCATGCCTACTAATGGCATGGCTGTGATTGGCCAGTGCATCATGTGGCCCAGCCTCTATATGAGGCTGGAGTCACGTAGCACCGCGTGTAAGATCATCTCAGACTAGAGTAGGGAAAGCTTCATGACGGTGCTGTGAGGGAAAGATTAGCGTTCACAACCATCTCAGACTGCATTAGGGAGACCCTCATTGCGGTCCTGTGAGGGAGACATTAGCGTTCAGAACCATCTTATAGTGCATTAGGGAGACGTTCCTGTCTGTGCTGTGAGGGAGACATTAGCGTTCAGAACCATCTTATAGTGCATTAGGGAGACGTAACTGTTGGTTCTCTGAGGGAGAGATTATCATTCTAAAACCATCTACTACTGCATTAGGGACAGGTTCCTGTTGGTGCTCTGAGGGAGAGTTTATCATTCTAAAACCATCTACTACTGCATTAAGGAGAGGTTCATGTTGGTGCTCTGAGGGAGAGTTTATCGTTCTAAAACCATCTACTACTGCATTAGGGAGAGTTTATCATTCTAAAACCATCTACTATTGCATTAGGGAGAGATTATCATTCTAAAACCACCTTCTACTGCTTTAAGGACAGGGTCCTGTTGGTGCACTGAGGGGGAGATTATCGTTCTAAAACCATCTACTACTGCATTAGGGAGAGGTTCCGGTTGGTGCTCTGAGTGAGAGTTTATCGTTATAAAACCATCTACTACTGCATTAGGAAGAGGTTCCTGTTGGTGCTCTGAGGGAGAGTTTATCATTCTAAAACCATCTACTACTGCATTAGGGACAGGTTCCTGTTGGTGATCTGAGGGAGAGATTATCATTCTAAAACCATCTACTACTGCATTAGGGACAGGTTCCTGTTGGTGCTCTGAGGGAGAGTTTATTGTTCTAAAACCATCTACTACTGCATTAGGGAGAGGTTCCTGTTGGTGCTCTGAGGGAGAGATTATCATTCTGAAACCATTTACTACTGCATTAGGGACAGGTTCCGGTTGGTGCTCTGAGGGAGAGATTATCATTCTAAAACCATCTACTACTTCATTAGGGAGAGGTTCCTGTTGGTGCTCTGAGGGAAGGTGTATCTTTCTAAATCCATGTACTACTGCATTAGGGAGAGGTTCCTGTTGGTGCTCTGAGGGAGAGATTATCATTCTAAAACCATTTACTACTGCATTAGGGACAGGTTCTGGTTGGTGCTCTGAGGGACAGATTATCATTCTAAAACCATCTACTACTTCATTAGGGAGAGGTTCCTGTTGGTGCTCTGAGGGAAAGTGTATCGTTCTAAATCCATATACTACTGCATTAGGGAGAGGTTCCTGTTGGTGCTCTGAGGGAAAGTTTATTGTTATAAAATCATCTACTACTGCATTAGGGAGAGGTTCCTGTTGGTGCTCTGAGGGAGAAATTATCATTCTAAAACCATCTACTACTGCATTAGAGAGATGTTCCTGTTGGTGCTCTGAGGGAGAGTTTATCATTCTAAATCCATCTACTACTGCATTAGGGAGAGGTTCCTGTTGGTGCTCTGAGGGAGAGTTTATCGTTCTAAAACCATCTACTACTGCATTAGAGAGAGGTTCCTGTTGGTGCTCTGAGGGAGAGTTTATCGTTCTAAAACCATCTACTACTGCATTAAGGAGAGGTTCCTGTTAATGCTCTGAGGGAGAGATTATAATTCTAAAACCATCTACTACTGCATTAGGGACAGGTTCCTGTTGGTGCTCTGAGGGAGAGGCTATCACTATAAAACCATCTACTACTGCATTAGGGAGAGGTTCCGGTTGGTGCTCTGAGTGAGAGTTTATCGTTATAAAACCATCTACTACTGCATTAGGAAGAGGTTCCTGTTGCTGCTCTGAGGGAGAGTTTATCGTTATAAAACCATCTACTACTGCATTAGGGAGAGGTTCCTGTTAGTGCTCTGAGGGAGAGTTTATCATTCTAAAAACATCTAATACTGCATTAGGGACAGGTTCCTGTTGGTGCCCTGAGGGAGAGATTATCATTCTAAAACCATCTACTACTGCATTAGGGACAGGTTCCTGTTGGTGCTCTGAGGGAGAGTTTATCGTTCTAAAACCATCTACTACTGCATTAGGGAGAGGTTCATGTTGGTGCTCTGAGGGAGAGTTTATCATTCTAAAACCATCTACTACTGCATTAGGGACAGGTTCCTGTTGGTGCCCTTAGGGAGAGATTATCATTCTAAAACCATCTAATACTGCATTAGGGACAGGTTCCTGTTGATGCTCTGAGGGAGAGATTATCATACTAAAACCATCTACTACTGCATTAGGGACAGGTTTGTGTTGGTGCTCTGAGGGAGAGATTATCATTCTAAATCCATCTACTACTGCATTAGGGAGAGGTTCCTGTTGGTGCTCTGAGGGAGAGTTTATCATTCTAAAACCATCTACTACTGCATTAAGGAGAGGTTCATGTTGGTGCTCTGAGGGAGAGTTTATCGTTTTAAAACCATCTACTACTGCTTTAGGGACAGGTTCCTGTTGGTGCTCTGAGGGAGAGTTTATCATTCTAAAACCATCTACTACTGCATTAAGGAGAGGTTCATGTTGGTGCTCTGAGGGAAAGTTTATCGTTATAAAACCATCTACTACTGCATTAGGGAGAGGTTCCTGTTGGGGCTCTGAGGGAGAGTTTATTGTTATGAAACCATCTACTACTGCATTTGAGAGAGATTCCCGTTGGTGCTCTGAGGGAGAGTTTATCGTTCTAAAACCATCTACTATTGCATTAGGGAGAGGTTCCTGTTAATGCTCTGAGGGAGAGATTATCATTCTAAAACCATCTACTACTGCTTTAGGGACATGTTCCTGTTGGTGCTCTGAGGGAGAGATTATCGTTCTAAAACCATCTACTACTGGATTAGGGCTAGGTTTATGTTGGTGCTCTGAGGGAGAGTTTATCGTTCTAAAACCATTTACTACTGCATTAGGGAGAGGTTCCTGTTCGTGCTCTGAGGGAGAGTTCATCTTTCTAAAACCATCTTCTACTGCATTAGGGAGAGGTTCCTGTATGTGCTCTGAGGGAGATATTATCATTCTAAAACCATCTACTACTGCTTTAGGGAGAGTTTCCTGTTGGGGCTCTGAGGGAGAGTTTATTGTTATGAAACCATCTACTACTGCATTTGAGAGAGATTCCCGTTGGTGCTCTGAGGGAAAGTTCATCATTCTGAAACCATCTACTACTGCATTAGGGACAGGTTAATGTTGGTGATCTGAGGGAGAATTCATTATTCTAAAACCAACTACTACTGCATTAGGGACAGGTTCCTTTTGGTGCTCTGAGGGAGACATTATCAAACTAAATCATCTACTACTGCATTAGGGACCGGTTCCTGTTGGTGCTCTGAGGGAGATATTATCATTCTAAAACCATCTACCACTGCATTAGGGAGAGGTTCCTGTTGGTGCTCGAGGGAGAGTTTATTGTTCTAAAACCATCTACTACTGCATTAGGGAGACATTCCTGTTGGTGCTCTGAGGGAGAGTTTATCGTTCTAAAACCATCTACTACTGCATTAGAGAGAGGTTCCTGTTGGTGCCCTGAGGGAGAGTTTATCATTCTAAAACCATCTACTACTGCATTAGGGAGAGGTTTCTGTTGGTGCTCTGAGGGAGAGTTTATCATTCTAAAACCATCTACTACTGCATTAGGGACAGGTTCCTGTTGGTGCTCTGAGGGAGAGGCGATCACTATAAAACCATCTACTACTGCATTAGGGAGAGGTCCCGGTTGGTGCTCTGAGTGAGAGTTTATCGTTATAAAACCATCTACTACTGCATTAGGAAGAGATTCCTGTTGGTGCTCTGAGGGAGAGTTTATCGTTATAAAACCATCTACTACTGCATTAGGGAGAGGTTCCTGTTAGTGCTCTGAGGGAGAGTTTATCATTCTAAAAACATCTACTACTGCATTAACCAAAATCTTGCTATTTGAGAGGGAGTCTCGTGGTTGTCCTTGGAGAG
>BLSH010376760.1:314475-326726 GCA_018402905.1 Glandirana rugosa
CGTGGTTGTCCTTGGAGAGGGATTACGTCATCATCTAAAACCATCTACTACTGCATTAGGGAGAGGTTTCTGTTGGTGCTCTGAGGGAGAGTTTATCATTCTAAAACCATCTACTACTGCATTAGGGACAGGTTCCTGTTGGTGCTCTGAGGGAGAGGCGATCACTATAAAACCATCTACTACTGCATTAGGGAGAGGTCCCGGTTGGTGCTCTGAGTGAGAGTTTATCGTTATAAAACCATCTACTACTGCATTAGGAAGAGATTCCTGTTGGTGCTCTGAGGGAGAGTTTATCGTTATAAAACCATCTACTACTGCATTAGGGAGAGGTTCCTGTTAGTGCTCTGAGGGAGAGTTTATCATTCTAAAAACATCTAATACTGCATTAGGGACAGGTTCCTGTTGGTGCCCTGAGGGAGAGATTATCATTCTAAAACCATCTACTACTGCATTAGGGACAGGTTCCTGTTGGTGCTCTGAGGGAGAGTTTATCGTTCTAAAACCAACTAATACTGCATTAGGGACAGGTTCCTGTTGGTGCTCTGAGGGAGAGATTATCATACTAAAACCATCTACTACTGCATTAGGGAGAGGTTCCTGTTGGTGCTCTGAGGGAGAGATTATCCTTCTAAAACCATCTACTACTGCATTAGGGAGAGGTTTATGTTTGTGCTCTGAGGGAGAGTTTATCATTCTAAAACCATCTACTACTGCATTAAGGAGAGGTTCATGTTGGTGCTCTGAGGGAGAGTTTATCGTTTTAAAACCATCTACTACTGCTTTAGGGACAGGTTCGTGTTGGTGCTCTGAGGGAGAGATTATCCTTCTAAAACCATCTACTACTGCATTAGGGACAGGTTCCTGTTTGTGCTCTGAGGGAGAGATTATCATTCTAAAACCATCTACTACTACTTTAGGAACAGGTTCTCGTTGGTGCTCTGAGGGAGAGATTATCAATCTAAATCATCTACTACTGCATTAGGGACAGGTTCCTGTTGGTGCTCTGAGGGAGAGATTATCATTCTAAAACCATCTACTACTGCATTAGGGAGAGGTTCCTGTTGGGGCTCTGAGGGAGAGTTTATTGTTATGAAACCATCTACTACTGCATTTGAGAGAGATTCCCGTTGGTGCTCTAAGGGAGAGTTTATTGTTCTAAAACCATCTACTATTGCATTAGGGAGAGGTTCCTGTTAATGCTCTGAGGGAGAGATTATCATTCTAAAACCATCTACTACTGCTTTAGGGACACGTTCCTGTTGGTGCTCTGAGGGAGAGATTATCGTTCTAAAACCATCTACTACTGCATTAGGGCGAGGTTCCTGTTGGTGCTCGAGGGAGAGTTAATTGTTCTAAAACCATCTACTACTGCATTAGGGAGAGGTTCCTGTTGGTGCTCTGAGGGAGAGTTTATCGTTCTAAAACCATCTACTACTGCATAAGAGAGAGGTTTCTGTTGGTGCTCTGAGGGATAGTTTATCGTTCTAAAACCATCTACTACTGCATTAGGGAGAGGTTCCTGTTGGTGCTCTGAGGGAGAGTTTATAATTATAAAACCATCTACTACTGCATTAGCGAGAGGTTCCTGTTGGTGCTCTGAGGGAGAGTTTATCATTCTAAAACCATCTACTACTGCATTAAGGAGAGGTTCATGTTGGTGCTCTGAGGGAGAGTTTATCGTTCTAAAACCATTTACTACTGCATTAGGGAGAGGTTCCTGTTGGTGCTCTGAGGGAGAGTTTATCTTTCTAAAACCATCTTCTACTGCATTAGGGAGAGGTTCCTGTTAGTGCTCTGAGGGAAAGTTTATCGTTATAAAACCATCTACTACTGCATTAAGGAGAGGTTCCTGTTGGGGCTCTGAGGGAGAGTTTATTGTTATGAAACCATCTACTACTGCATTTGAGAGAGATTCCCGTTGGTGCTCTGAGGGAGAGTTTATCGTTCTAAAACCATCTACTACTGCATTAGAGAGAGTTTCCTGTTGGTGCTCTGAGGGAGAGTTTATCGTTCTAAAACCATCTACTACTGCATTAGGGAGAGGTTCCTGTTAATGCTCTCAGGGAGAGATTATCATTCTAAAACCATCTACTACTGCATTAGGGACAAGTTCCTGTTGGTGCTCTGAGGGAGAGTTTATCGCTATAAAACCATCTACTACTGCATTAGGGAGAGGTTCCTGTTGGTGCTCTGAGGGAGAGTTTATCGTTCTAAAACCATCCACTACTACATTAGGGAGTGGTTCCTGTTGGTGCTCTGAGGGAGAGTTTATCATTCTAAAACCATCTACTGCTGCATTAGGGACAGGTTCCTGTTGGTGCCCTGAGGGAGAGATTATCATTCTAAAACCATCTACTACTGCATTAGGGACTGGTTCCTGTTGGTGCTCTTAGGGAGAGATCATCATTCTAAAAGATTACAAGATTTATTTTGCATGAGTTTATTAATTTGACTCTAGCGCTGCTTTCACTATCACAGATTTAGTTGACTTTTTTTGATCTTCTATTAGTCACATAGCAGCTGCTCGATATTGATTGATTCATTGATTCATTCATTCATTTATTTATGTATTTATATATTTAATTTTATATTTTTTAGTGCAGTGTTTTCTGATTTTATGTTAGGGACAGGTTCCTGTTGGTGCTCTGAGGGAGAGATTATCATTCTAAAACCATCTACTACTGCATTAGGGACAGGTTCCTGTTGGTGATCTGAGGGGGAGATTATCATTCTAAAACCATCTCCTACTGCATTAGGGAGAGGTTCCTGTTGGTGCTCTGAGGGAGAGTTTTTCATTCTAAATCAATCTACTACTGCATTAGGGAGAGGTTCCTGTTGGTGCTCTGAGGGAGAGTTTATCATTCTAAAAACATCTACTACTGCATTAGGGAGAGGTTCCTGTTGGTGCTCTGAGGGAGAGTTTATCATTATAAAACCATCTTCTGCTGCATTAGCGAGAGGTTCATGTTGGTGCTCTGAGGGAGAGTTTATCGTTCTAAAACCATCTACTACTGCATTAGAGAGAGTTTCCTGTTGGTGCTCTGAGGGAGAGTTTATCGTTCTAAAACCATCTACTACTGCATTAGGGAGAGGTTCCTGTTAATGCTCTGAGGGAGAGATTATCATTCTAAAATCATCTACTACTGCATTAGGGACAGGTTCCTGTTGGTGCTCTGAGGGAGAGTTTATCGCTATAAAACCCTCTACTGCTGCATTAGGGAGAGGTTCCTGTTGGTGCTCTGAGGAAGAGTTTATCGTTCTAAAACCATCTACTACTGCATTAGAGAGAGGTTCCTGTTGGTGCTCTGAAGGAGAGTTTATTGTTCTAAAACCATCTACTACTGCATTAGGGAGAGGTTCCTGTTAATGCTCTGAGGGAGAGATTATCATTCTAAAACCATCTACTACTGCATTAGGGACAGGTTCCTGTTGGTGCTCTGAGGGAGAGATTATCATTCTGAATTCATCTACTACTGCATTAGGGAGAGGTTCCTGTTGGTGCTCTGAGGGAGAGTTTATCGCTATAAAACCCTCTACTACTGCATTAGGGAGAGGTTCCTGTTGGTGCTCTGAGGGAGAGTTTATCGTTCTAAAACCATCTACTACTGCATTAGGACGAGGTTCCTGTTAATGCTCTGAGGGAGAGATTTTCATTCTAAAACCATCTACTACTGCATTAGGGACAGGTTCCTGTTGGTGCTCTGAGGGAGAGATTATCATTCTGAATTCATCTACTACTGTATTAGGGAGAGTTTTCTGTTGGTGCTCTGATGAAGAGTTTATCGTTCTAAAACAATCTACTATTGCATTAGGGAGAGGCTCCTGTTAATGCTCTGAGGGAGAGATTATCATTCTAAAACCATGTACTACTGCTTTAGGGACACATTCCTGTTGGTGCTCTGAGGGAGAGATTATCGTTCTAAAACCATCTACTACTGCATTAGGGAGAGGTTTATGTTGGTACTCTGAGGGAGAGTTTATCGTTCTAAAACCATTTACTACTGCATTAGGGAGAGGTTCCTGTTGGTGCTCTGAGGGAGAGTTTATCTTTCTAAAACCATCTACTACTGCATTAGGGAGAGGTTCCTGTTGGTGCTCTGAGGGAAAATTTATCGTTATAAAACCATCTACTACTGCATTAGGGAGAGGTTCCTGTTGGGGCTCTGAGGGAGAGTTTATTGTTATGAAACCATCTACTACTGCATTTGAGAGAGATTCCCGTTGGTGCTCTGAGGGAGAGTTCATCATTCTAAAACCATCTACTACTGCATTAGGGACAGGTTCCTGTTGGTGCTTTGAGGGAGACATTATCAATCTAAATCTACTACTACTGCATTAGGGAGAAGTTCCTGTTGGTGCTCTGAGGGAGAGATTATCATTCTAAAACCATCTACCACTGCATTAGGGAGAGGTTCCTGTTGGTGCTCGAGGGAGAGTTTATTGTTCTAAAACCATCTACTACTGCATTAGGGAGAGGTTCATGTTTGTGCTCTGAGCGAGAGTTTATCGTTCTAAAACCATCTACTACTGCATTAGGGAGAGGTTACTGTTGGTGCTCTGAGGGAGAGTTTATCGTTCTAAAACCATCTACTACTGCATTAGAGAGAGGTTCCTGTTGGTGCTCTGAGGGGGAGTTTATCGTTCTAAAACCATCTACTACTGCATTAGGGAGAGGTTCCTGTTAATGCTCTGAGGGAGAGATTATCATTCTAAAACCATCTACTACTGCATTAGGGACAGGTTCCTGTTGGTGCTCTGAGGGAGAGTTTATCGCTATAAAACCATCTACTACTGCATTAGGGAGTGGTTCCTGTTGGTGCTCTGAGGGGAGTTTATCATTCTAAAACCATCTACTGCTGCATTAGGGACAGGTTCCTGTTGGTGCCCTGAGGGAGAGATTATCATTCTAAAACCATCTACTACTGCTTTAGGGACTGGTTCCTGTTGGTGCTCTGAGGGAGAGATCATATTTCTAAAAGATTACAAGATTTATTTTGCATGAGTTTATTAATTTGACTCTAGCGCTGCTTTCACTATCACAGATTTAGTTGACTATTTTGATCTTCTATTAGTCACATAGCAGCTGCTCGATATTGTTTGATTGATTCATTGATTCATTCATTCATTTATGTATTTATATATTTAATATTATATTTTTTAGTGCAGTGTTTTCTGATTTTATGTTAGGGAGAGGTTCCTGTTGGTGCTCTGAGGGAGAGATTATCATTCTAAAACCATCTACTTTTGCATTAGGGACATGTTCCTGTTGGTGCTCTCAGGGAGAGATTATCATTCTAAAACCATCTACTACTGCATTAGGGAGAGGTTCCTGTTGGTGCTCTGAGGGAGAGTTTTTCATTCTAAATCAATCTACTACTGCATTAGGGAGAGGTTCCTGTTGGTGCTCTGAGGGAGAGTTTATCATTCTAAAAACATCTACTACTGCATTAGGGAGAGGTTCCTGTTGGTGCTCTGAGGGAGAGTTTATCATTATAAAACCATCTACTACTGCATTAGAGAGAGGTTCCTGTTGGTGCTCTGAGGGAGAGTTTATCGTTCTAAAACCATCTACTACTGCATTAGGGAGAGGTTCCTGTTAATGCTCTCAGGGAGAGATTATCATTCTAAAACCATCTACTACTGCATTAGGGACAGGTTCCTGTTGGTGCTCTGAGGGAGAGTTTATCGTTCTAAAACCATCTACTACTACATTAGGGAGAGGTTTTTGTTGGTGCTCTGAGGGAGAGTTCATCCTTATAAAACCATCTACTACTGCATTAGGGAGAGGTTCCTGTTGGTGCTCTGAGGGAGAGTTTATCATTCTAAAACCATCTACTACTGCATTAGGGACCGGTACCTGTTGGTGCCCTGAGGGAGAGATTATCATTCTAAAACCATCTACTACTGCATTTGGGACAGGTTCCTGTTGGTGTTTTGAGGGAGAGATTATAATTCTAAAACCATCTACTACTGCATTAGGGACAGGTTCCTGTTGGTGCTCTGAGGGAGACATTATCAATCTAAATCATCTACTACTGCATTAGGGACAGGTTCCTGTTGGTGCTCTGAGGGAGAGATTATCATTCTAAAACCATCTACCACTGCATTAGGGAGAGGTTCCTGTTGGTGCTCGAGGGAGAGTTTATCGTTCTAAAACCATCTACTACTGCATTAGAGAGAGGTTCCTGTTGGTGCTCTGAGGGAGAGTTTATTGTTCTAAAACCATCTACTACTGCATTAGGGAGAGGTTCCTGTTGGTGCTCTGAGGGAGAGTTTATCGTTCTAAAACCATCTACTACTGCATTAGAGAGGTTCCTGTTGGTGCTCTGAGGGAGATTTTATCGTTCTAAAACCATCTACTACTGCATTAGAGAGAGGTTCCTGTTGGTGCTCTGAGGGAGAGTTTATTGTTCTAAAACCATCTACTACTGCATTAGGGAGAGGTTCCTGTTGGTGCTCTGAGGGAGAGTTTATCGTTCTAAAACCATATACTACTGCATTAGAGAGAGGTTCCTGTTGGTGCTCTGAGGTAGAGTTTATCGTTCTAAAACCATCTACCACTGCATTAGGGAGAGGTTCCTGTTAATGCTCTGAGGGAGAGATTATCATTCTAAAACCATCTACTACTGCATTAGGGACAGGTTCCTGTTGGTGCTCTGAGGGAGAGTTTATCGCTATAAAACCCTCCACTACTGCATTAGGGAGAGGTTCCT
Source organism: Glandirana rugosa (assembly GCA_018402905.1). NCBI lineage: Eukaryota > Metazoa > Chordata > Amphibia > Anura > Ranidae > Glandirana > Glandirana rugosa. Next base: position 321,189 of record BLSH010376760.1, read on the forward strand.
GTTGGTGCTCTGAGGAAGAGTTTATCGTTCTAAAACCATCTACTACTGCATTAGAGAGAGGTTCCTGTTGGTGGTCTGAGGGAGAGTTTATTGTTCTAAAACCATCTACTACTGCATTAGGGAGAGGTTCCTGTTGGTGCTCTGAGGGAGAGTTTATCGTTCTAAAACCATCTACTACTGCATTAGAGAGAGGTTCCTGTTGGTGCTCTGAGGGAGAGTTTATCGTTCTAAAACCATCTACTACTGCATTAGGACAAGGTTCCTGTTAATGCTCTGAGGGAGAGATTATCATTCTAAAACCATCTACTACTGCATTAGGGACAGGTTCCTGTTGGTGCTCTGAGGGAGAGTTTATCGCTATAAAACCCTCTACTACTGCATTAGGGAGAGGTTCCTGTTGGTGCTCTGAGGAAGAGTTTATCGTTCTAAAACCATCTACTACTACATTAGGGAGAGGTTCCTGTTGGTGCTCGAGGGAGAGTTTATCGTTCTAAAACCATCTACTACTGCATTAGAGAGAGGTTCCTGTTGGTGCTCTGAGGGAGAGTTTATCATTCTAAAAACATCTACTACTGCATTAGGGAGAGGTTCCTGTTGGTGCTCTGAGGGAGAGTTTATCATTATAAAACCATCTTCTGCTGCATTAGTGAGAGGTTCCTGTTGGTGCTCTGAGGGAGAGTTTATCGTTCTAAAACCATCTACTACCGCATTAAGGAGAGGTTCATGTTGGTGCTCTGAGGGAGAGTTTATTGTTCTAAAACCATCTACTACTGCATTAGGGAGAGGTTCCTGTTGGTGCTCTGAGGGAGAGTTTATCGTTCTAAAACCATCTACTACTGCATTAGAGAGAGGTTCCTGTTGGTGCTCTGAGGGAGAGTTTATCATTCTAAAACCATCTACTACTGCATTAGGGACAGGTTCCTGTTGGTGCCCTGAGGGAGAGATTATCATTCTAAAACCATCTACTACTGCATTAGGGACCGGTACCTGTTGGTGCTCTGAGGGAGAGATCATCATTCTAAAAGATCACAAGATTTATTTTGCATGAGTTTATTAATTTGACTCTAGCGCTGCTTTCACTATCACAGATTTAGTTGACTTTTTTGATCTTCTATTAGTCACATAGCAGCTGCTCGATATTGTTTGATTGTTTCATTGATTCGTTCATTTATTTATGTTAGGGACAGGTTCCTGTTGGTGCTCTGAGGGAGAGATTATCATTCTAAAACCATCTACTACTGCATTAGGGACAGGTTCCTGTTGGTGCTCTGAGGGAGAGATTATCATTCTAAAACCATCTACTACTGCATTGGGGAGAGGTTCCTGTTGGTGCTCTGAGGGAGAGTTTGGCATTCTAAATCAATCTACTACTGCATTAGGGAGAGGTTCCTGTGTGCTCTGAGGGAGAGATTATCATTCTAAAAACATCTACTACTGCATTAGGGAGAGGTTCCTGTTGTTGCTCTGAGGGAGAGTTTATCATTATAAAACCATCTTCTGCTGCATTAGTGAGAGGTTCCTGTTGGTGCTCTGAGGGAGAGTTTATCGTTCTAAAACCATCTACTACCGCATTAAGGAGAGGTTCATGTTGGTGCTCTGAGGGAGAGTTTATCGTTCTAAAACCATCTACTACTGCATTAGGGAGAGGTTCCTGTTGGTGCTCTGAGGGAGAGTTGATCGTTCTAAAACCATCTACTATTGCATTAGGGAGAGGTTCCTGTTAATGCTCTGAGGGAGAGATTATCATTCTAAAACCATCTACTACTGCTTTAGGGACAGGTTCCTGTTGGTGCTCTGAGGGAGATATTATCATTCTAAAACCATCTACTACTGCATTAGGGAGAGGTTCCTGTTGGTGCTCTGAGGGAGAGTTTATCATTCTAAAACCATCTACTATTGCATTAGGGAGAGGTTCCTGTTAATGCTCTGAGGGAGAGATTATCATTCTAAAACCATCTACTACTGCATTAGGGACAGGTTCCTTTCGGTGCTGTGAAAGACAGATTATCGTTCTAAAATCATCTCATACTGGTTCCTGCTTTTTTCTTGCACAAAAATAAAAAGTGCATCTACAACTTTCTTTTTTTTTAAAAAAAAGAATAATATTTCATTATTCTTTTTTTTTTGTATTAATAAATAGTGCTACATAGTACATTTGTGTCCAGAATGAGGAGAGCGTCAAATAAGGGACGTGGTCGTGGTGCTGCTGGTGCTGCTGGTGTTGGTGGTGTTGCTGAACCTCCTGTTGCAAGGAGAGGAAGTGGTCGATCTGTGCCAACTACACGCACAAGTGAAACACCTTCCTCAGGTAGCCGACAGAACCTTCAATGTTATATGGTAGGCCCGAATGGCGCTCAAGGTATGGTGAGGCCAGAACAAGTACAGGCGATAGTAGATTGAGTGGCTGACAATGCCTCAAGTTCCTTCACATTGTCTCCCACCCGGTCCCTTGCTGAAAGCTCAGATTTGGCACCTGAACCCCATGGCCATCTGTCTTTCACCTCACCCCCTTTTAAAACAGCCAAGCAGTCTGAGCCCCAAGTCATGCAGCAGTCTCTTATGCTTTTTGATGACTATGCTAAGTGTGCTTTCCATGGGCCATCCACATAGCCCTGCCCCAGAAGTGGAAGACATTGAGTGCACCGATGCCCAACCACTTCGCACCCAGGGACCTAGCACACCAAAGGCAGCTCAAAGACATTCCCCAGCGTGGCAGTTCTTCAGACAATGTACTGACTACAAGACACAAGTGGTTTGCACACTGTGCAATGAGAGTGTCAGGAAGATACAGCAGTTCCAGTGGTTTCTGCGGTGGTGCACGCGCCTGTGCGCGTTCGTTCGCGCGCGTCCGTGCGCGCGCACGCGCCGGAAACAGGCGCCAATCGGCCTTATTTGAACCTGCAGGACTTAGTGCACGGTGCTGTCCGTTCTACAGCGTTTCCTGCACCTGTGCCCCCAGCAAGCTATTTCTGAGTGACTACCCGTTTCTGTGACCCCGGCTATCCCTTTGGACTTGTTGGTATCTGCCTGCATCTGACCCCGGCTTTCCTACGACCATCCGCTTGTCTAATCCCTTTGTACCTTTTCAGCCAGCAGGTTGCCGACCCTGCCTGTACCCGACCATCCGTTTGCCTGATCCCGCTGTACCGCACCGCCCGCTAGTTGCCGACCCGGATTGAATCACTACTTTCCTGTTTGCACGAGCTCCAGTGGACTTCCGTCTACCAGCTAAGGACTGTCCAGCCCTCGTGCCCCCCTGTGCTCCTGAGCTCCCTGTTCCCACTATCAGGGGTTCTCGAACAAGGGCCGCAAGAGAGGTTGCCCCCGCATAAGCCAGACTCTACCACCAGGTACGTGACAGAAACGGACAGCCACGTCAGAGTCTGCGCCGGGGCCCTCTCCCATGGAGGAAGTGTGTGTACACCTTGCTGGACTATCCCAAGCAGTAAAGACCCTTCAGGAAGGATATGTTCGCTTGGAAAACCAAGTACAGGACCTGGCCACTCCTACCTTTCCAAGCGGAGGTCATATGCCTACCCACACAACAGGAACTCAGCCCATGGATCCAAGGGTGCCCATGCCGGAGCGGTTTGCAGGGGACCGCAGGAAGTTCAGGGCTTTCCGCAGTTCCTGCAAGTTATACTTTGCTCTCCAGCCCCGCACGTTTTCTTTGGAAACCACCAAGGTGGGTCTGGTGATCTCACTTCTTCAGGATGACCCCCAGTCCTGGGCTCACCGCTTATTGGAGCAAAACGCCCCTGAAACCACCACCCTGGATAGGTTCTTCCTTGCTATGGGTCAACTATACGAGGACCCACACCTGCCGGCCACAGCGGAAGCCGCGATCTACGCCCTCCGGCAGGAGGGCCGCCCGGTTGAGGACTACGTTTCTGAATTCCGGCGCTGGAGCGTAGAAACCGCCTGGAACGACGCCGCCCTCCGCCACCGGTTCTGGCTGGGGCTTTCCGATTCCCTTAAGGATGAGTTGGCGCGTGTGGGGGTCCCTCCTACCCTCGAAGCTTTGATCAGCCAGGCCATCCGGATAGACCGCCGCCTGCGGGAGCGCAGAGCAGAGAAGGCCGCAGTATCTCTCCGTCCTGCCTGGATGTCATATCGGGGGTCTGTTCCCCCTAGTCCCAAGCCGATGCCGGCTGAGTCTGTCCATCTACCCCTGTCCTCTGAGGAACGCCAGTGGTGGGTGGACCATAACCTATGCCTCTACTGTGGCGGTTCTGGGCACAGGGTGAGGGGTTGTCCGGTCAAGATCAGCAAGACCCCCAGGCCAGTTCCAGGAGAGGTGTTATCGCTGCCCAGTTCGCAGCCCCATCTAACTCTCATCCTCTGCCTGCAGCTCCCAGGAAAGAGCATCCAAGTCTCGGCCATTCTGGATTCTGGAGCCTGCAGCTGCTTCATCGACTTATCCTTCGCTGCTCAACATCAGGTTCCTCTCAGACCCAAGGAGCAGCCAATGTCGATTCGCTTAGCCGACGGGTCAGACATCAAGTCTGGTACAGTTACCCAGGAGACTTTTCCTCTGCCAGCCCGAACGGCTGAAGGCCACTCAGAGTTTTTATTCTTGGATGCCATCTCCTCCCCACTTTTCCCTGTGATTCTTGGTCTTCCATGGCTCCGAGCACACAGCCCACACATTGAGTGGGATGAGGGAAAGGTCCAGTTCCGGTCTCCATACTGCCTGAACAACTGTTTTCAGCCTTCCCAGAGAGCATCCCCAGTGGTGATGTCCATTAACCCTGACCCGGACTCGGAGTGCCGCCTTGTTGTTCCAGGGGCGTATCAAGACTTCCTAGATGTCTTTAGTAAGAAAAGAGCAGATACCCTACCGCCGCATGGGTCGTATGATTGCCCGATAGACTTGCTACCGGGGGCCGAGGTCCCATTTGGAAGGATCTTTCCTCTTTCTGAAATAGAGCTCAGGGCTCTCAAAGCCTATCTGGAGGAAAACTTACAGAAGGGTTTCATCCGGCCTTCCACTTCCCCGGCAGGGGCTGGGATCTTCTTTGTGGAGAAACGGGATCATACCCTCCGGCCGTGTATTGATTATCGGGACCTTAACAAAATTACAATCAAGAACAGGTGCCCCTTGCCACTAGTCCCGGAATTGTTTCAACGCCTCGGCTCTGCAACCATCTTCACCAAATTGGACCTCCGGGGAGCTTACAATTTGATTCGTATACGGGAGGGGGATGAGCTATTAGTTATGTGCCGGCCTCCCATACTAGGGCAAAGAGGTGTTTCTTCTAGGGTCGGGGACGGCCCCTTCACCTTCCGGCCTACTTTGGGAAGACATTCAAAAGGAGGTCTATCCGAAACTCTCGGGACTCGAGATAAAGTCTTTCTCCTTTCTAGGAAGGTTTACCCTGGAGCCGGGGGCCATCGTTCAGATAGCCCGTTAGTATGCTGGGTACGCCGCCATCCCATAGACGAGAAAAGAATGATTTCTGTAGATCCTTCAGAACTATGCGGGGACCTTGTTGTTCCGCCGTGAGGCTCAGGCCCAGTCCCAATTACCTGTAGTGG
>BLSH010376760.1:347124-363426 GCA_018402905.1 Glandirana rugosa
GAGAATGGTCGTACAAGCAGGGTTGGCAACGTGCAGGCAGAAAGGTACAAAAGGGGTTAGGCAAGCGGATCGTCAAGTTCAGGCAAGGTTCGTTAACGGGCGGGCAGCGGAGGTACAGAGGAGTAGACAAACGGATGGTCGTGGATAGCCGGGGTCGATGCAGGTAGCGGACAACAGGTCAAAGCAAGCCGGGTAGACAGGAAACAGGTGAAAACACAGGAACAGGTAGGGAGCTGAGGCTCACAGGTCTGGAACGCTGTAGAACAAGCAGCAACTTGGTGCAGGATGTCCAGGGTTTAAATAGGCACCATTTGGCGCCGTTTCCGGCGCGTGCGCGCGCACGGGAGCGCGCGAACGCGCACGGGAGCGCGCGAGCGCGCACGGATGCGCGCGCACCACCCGGAAACGGCCAGGAACACTGGCAAAGTCCTTTTTACTGACACTCTCCCTATAGCACTAGGAGATGATTTTAGAACAATAACCTGTCCCTTACAGCACCAGCAGGAACCTCTCCCTAGACCAGTATATGATGATTTTAGAACAATAATCTGTCCCTTACAGCACCAGCAGGAACCATTCCCTATAGCAGTATGTGATCATTTTAAAACAATAATCTGTCCCTCAAAGCACCAGCAGGAACCTCTCCCTATAGCACTAGGTGATGATTTTAGAACAATAATATGTCGCTCACAGCACCAGCAGGAACCTCTCCCTATAGCACTAGTAGATGATTTTAGAACAATAATCTATCCCTCACAGCACCAGCAGGAACCTCTCCCTATAGCACTAGGTGATGATTTTAGAACAAAAATCTGTACCTCACAGCACCAGCAGGAACCTCTCCCTATAGCACTAGGAGATGATTTTAGAACAATAATCTGTCCTTCACAACACCAGATGGAACCTCTCCTTATAGCACTAGGAGATGATTTTAGAACAATAATCTGTCCCTCACAGCACCAGCAGGAACCTCTCCCTATAGCACTAGGAGATGATTTTAGAACAATACACTGTCCCTTACAGCACCAGCAGGAACTTCTCTCTATAGCACTAGGAGATGATTTTAGAACAATAATCTGTCCCTCACAACACCAGCAGGAACCTCTCCCTATAGCAATAGGAGATTATTTTAGAACAATAATCTGTCCCTCAAAGCACCGGCAGGAACCTCTCCCTATAGCAGTATGTGATGATTTCAGAACAATAATCTGTCCCTCACAGCACCAGCAGGAACCTCTCCCTATAGCACTAGCAGATGCTTTTAGAACACAAATCTGTCCCTCAAAGCACCAGCAGGAACCTCTCCCTCTTTCAGTATGTGATGATTTTAGAACAATAATCTGTCCCTTACAGCACCAGCAGGAACCTCTCCCCCTAGCAGAATGTGATGATTTTAGAACAATATTCTGTCCCTCACAGCACCAGCAGGAACCTCTCCCTATAGCACTAGGAGATGATTTTAGAACAATAATCTGTCCTTCAGAGCACCAGCAGGTACCTCTCCCAATAGCACTAGGAGATGGTATTAGAACAATAATCTGTCCTTCACAGCACCAGCAGCAACCTCTCACTATAGCACTAGGAGATGATTTTAGAACAATAATCTGTCCCTCAGAGTACCAGCAGGTACCTCTCCCTATAGCACTAGGAGATGATATTAGAACGATAATCTGTCCCTCACAGCACTAGCAGGCACCTCTCCCTACAGCAGTATGTGACTATTTTAGAACAATAATCTGTCCCTCACAGCACCAGCCGGAACCTCTCCCTATAGCACTAGGATATGATTTTAGAACAATAATCTGTCCCTCACAGCACCAGCAGGAACCTCTCCCTATAGCACTAGGAGATAATTTTAGAACAATAGTCTGTCCCTCACAGCACCAGCAGGAACCTCTCCCTATAGCACTAGGAGATGATTTTAGAACAATAACCTGTCCCTCACAGCATCAGCAGGAACCTCTCCCTATAGCACTAGGTGATGATTTTAGAACAATAATCTGTCCCTCACAGCACCAGCAGGAACCTCTCCTTATAGCACTAGGTGATGATTTTAGAACAATTATGTGTCCCTCACAGCACCAGCAGGAACCTCTCCCCATAGCACTAGGAGATGATTTTAGAACAATAATCTGTCCCTCACAGCACCAGCAGGAACCTCTCCCTATAGCACTAGGAGATGATTTCAGAATAATCTGTCCCTCACAGCCCCAGCAGGAACCTCTCCCTATAGCACTAGGAGATTATTTTAGAACAATAACCTGTCCCTTACAGCACCAGCAGGAACCTCTCCCTAGACCAGTATATGATGATTTTAGAACAATAATCTGTCCCTTACGGCACCAGCAGGAACCATTCCCTATAGCAGTATGTGATCATTTTAGAACAATAATCTGTCCCTCAAAGCACCAGCAGGAACCTCTCCCTATAGCACTAGGTGATGATTTTAGAACAATAATCTGTCGCTCACAGCACCAGCAGGAACCTCTCCCTATAGCACTATTAGATGATTTTAGAACAATAATCTATCCCTCACAGCACCAGCAGGAACCTCTCCCTATAGCACTAGGAGATGATTTTAGAACAATAATCTGTCCTTCACAGCACCAGATGGAACCTCTCCTTATAGCACTAGGAGATGATTTTAGAACAATAATCTGTTCCTCACAGCACCAGCAGGAACCTCTCCCTCTAGCAGTATGATGTGATTTTAGAACACCAATCTGTCCCTCAAAGCACCAACAGGAACCTCTCCCTCTAGCAGTATGTGATGATTTTAGAACAATAATCTGTCCCTTACAGCATGAGCAGGAACCTCTCCCTATAGCACTAGAAGATGCTTTTAGAACAATAATCTGTTCCTTTAGAGCACCAGCATGTACCTCTCCCTATAGCACTAGGAGATGATTTTAGAACAACAATCTGTTCCTTACAGCACCAGCAGGAACCTCTCCCTCTAGCAGTATGTGATGATTTTAGAAAAATAATCTGTCCCTGACAGCACCAGCAGGAACCTCTCTCTATAGCACCAGGTGATTATTTTAGAACAATATTCTGTCCCTGACAGCACCAGCAGGAACCTCTCCCTATAGCACTAGGAGATGATTTTAGAACAATAATCTGTCCCTCACAGCACCAGAAGGTACCTCTCCCAATAGCACTAGGAGATGATTTTAGAACAATAATCTGTCCCTCACAGCACCAGCAGGAACCTCTTTATATAGCACTAGGAGATGATTTTAGAACAATAATCTGTCCTTTACAGCACCAGCAGGAACCACTCCCTATAGCAGTATGTGATGATTTTAGAACAATAATCTGTCCCTCACAGCACCAGCAGGAACCTCTCCCTATAGCACTAGGTGATGATTTAAGATATATAATCTGTCCCTCACACCACCAGCAGGAACCTTTCCCTATAGCACTAGGAGATGATTTTAGAACAATATTCTGTCCCTGACAGCACCAGCAGGAACCTCTCCCTATAGCACTAGGAGATGATTTTAGAACAATAATCTGTCCCTCACAGCACCAGAAGGTACCTCTCCCAATAGAACTAGGAGATGATTTTAGAACAATAATCTGTCCCTCACAGCACCAGCAGGATCCTCTCTATATAGCACTAGTAGATTATTTTAGAACAATAATCTGTCCTTTACAGCACCAGCAGGAACCTCTTCCTATAGCAGTAGGAGATGATTTTAGAACAATAATCTGTCCCTCACAGGACCAGCAGGAACCTCTACCTATAGCACTAGGTGATGATTTTACATATATAATCTGTCCCTCAAACCACAAGCAGGAATCTTTCCCTATAGCACTAGGAGATTATTTTAGAACAATAATCTGTCCCTCACAGCACCAGCAGGTACCTCTCTCAATAGCACTAAGAGATGGTTTTAGAACAATAATCTGTCCCTCACAGCACCAGCAGGTACCTCTCCCAATAGCACTAAGAGATGGTTTTAGAACAATAATCTGTCCCTCACAGCACCAGCAGGAACCTCTCCCTATAGCACTAGAAGATGATTTTAAAACAATTATCTGTCCCTTACAGCACCAGCAGGAATCTCTCTCTATAGCACTAGGTGATGATTTTAGAACAATAATCTGTACCTCACAGCACCAGCAGGAACCTTTCGCTATAGCACTAGGAGATGATTTTAGGAACAATAATCTGTCCCTCACAGCACCAGCAGGAACCTCTCCTTATAGCACTAGAAGATGATTTTAAAACAATTATCTGTCCCTTACAGCACCAGCAGGAACCTCTCCCTATAGCAGTATGTGATGATTTTAGAACAATCTGCCCCTCACAGCACCAGCAGGAACCTCTCCCTATAGCACTAGGTGATGATTTTAGAACAATAATCTGTCCCTCAAAGCACCAGCAGGAACCTTTCCCTATTGCACTAGGAGATGATTTTAGAACAGTAATCAGTCCCTCACAGCACCAGTTGAAACCTCTCCTTATAGCACTAGGAGATGATTTTAGAATCATAATCTGTCCCTCACAGCACCAGCAGGAACCTCTCCCTATAGCACTAGGTGATGATTTTAGAACACTAATCTGTCCCTCACAGCACCAGCAGGAACCTCTCCCTATAGCACTAGGAGATATTAGAGCAATAATCTGTCCCTCACAGCACCAGCAGGAACCTCTCCCTACAGCAGTATGTGACTATTTTAGAACAATAATCTGTCCCTCACAGCACCAGCAGGAACCTCTCCCTATAGCACTAGGAGATGATTTTAGAACAATAATCTGTCCCTCACAGCACCAGCAGGAACCTCTCCCTATAGCACTAGGAGATAATTTTAGAACAATAGTCTGTCCCTCACATCACCAGCAGGAACCTCTCCCTATAGCACTAGGAGATGATTTTAGAACAATAACCTGTCCCTCACAGCATCAGCAGCAACCTCTCCCTATAGCACTAGGTGATGATTTTAGAACAATAATCTGTCCCTCACAGCACCAGCAGGAACCTCTCCTTATAGCACTAGGTGATGATTTTAGAACAATAATCTGTCCCTCACAGCACCAGCAGGAACCTCTCCCTATAGCACTAGGATATGATTTTAGAATAATCTGTCCCTCACAGCACCAGCAGGAACCTCTTCCTATAGCACTAGGAGATGATTTTAGAACAATAACCTGCCCCTTACAGCACCAGCAGGAACCTCTCCCTATAGCAGTATGTGACTATTTTAGAACAATAATCTGTCCCTCACATTACCAGCAGGAACCTCTCCCTATAGCTATAGTAGATGATTTTAGAACAATAATCTGTCCCTCACAGCACCAGCAGGAACCTCTCACTATAGCACTAGGAGATGATTTTAGAACAATAATCTGTCCCTCACAGCACCAGCAGAAACCTCTCCCTATAGCAGTATGTGATGATTTTAGGACAATAATCTGTCTCTTACAGCACCAGCAGGAACCTCTTCCTATAGCAGTATGTGATGATTTTAGAACAATAATCTGTCCCTCAAAGCATCAGCAGGAACCTCTCCCTATAGCACTAGGTGATGATTTTAGAACAATAATCTGTCTCTCACAGCACCAGCAGGAACCTCTCCCTATAGTACTAGGAGATGATTTTAGAACAATAATCTGTCCCTCACAGCACCAGCAGGAACCTCTACCTATAGCAGTATGTGATGTGATGATTTTAGAACAATAATCTGTCTTTCACAGCATCAGCAGGAACCTCTCCCTATACCACTAGGTGATGATTTTAGAACAATAATCTGTCCCTCACAGCACCAGCAGGAACCTCTCCCTATAGCACTAGGAAATGATTTTAGAACAATAATCTGTCCCTCACAGCACCAGCAGGAACCTCTCCTTATAGCACTAGGAGATGATTTTAGAAGAATAATCTGTCCCTTACAGCACCAGCAGGAACCTCTCCCTATAGCACTAGGTGATGATTTTAGAACAATAATCTGTCCCTCGCAGCACCAGCAGGAACCTCTCCCTATAGCACTAGGTGATGATTTTAGAACAATAATCTGTCCCTGGTAGCACTAGTGGACTCTACCTAGTCCAGTATCAGATCGTTTTAGAACGCTAAGCTTTCCCTTCACAGCACCGGCAGGAATCTGTCTGTAATGCAGGAGATCATATTAGATCGGTAATCTGTCCCTCACAGCGCCGGCAGCATGCTCTCCCTACACTAGCCTGAGATGATGTGACACGCAGCATATGTGGCTCCAGCTCCTATAGAGGCTGGGTCACATGATGCACTAGCCTTTCACAGCCATGCCATTAGTAGGCATGGCTGTGATGGCTTCTAAGGGCAAACAAGTGAAATGCTTTTTAATTGGCTGCCCTGCAGCTATTCAACAGGCGCCAAAAATAGTCTGAGTCACATGATGCCCTGGCCAATCATAGCCATGCCATTAGTAGGCATGGCTGTGATGGCTTCTAAGGGCAAACAAGTAAAACACTTGTTGATTGGCGGCCCTGCAGCTATAGAAAAGGCACGCAAAATACCCGAATACCGAACCCGAACCTGGACTTTCTTGCAAATGTTCGGGTTCGGGGCACGACACCCCAAAGTCCGGTACTGACCCAAACTTTACAGTCCGGGTTCGCTCAACTCTAGAAATGAGATGTGTAATTTATGCTCATAGAACGCCTAAAGGTGCTACTTCAATGTTAAGCCCCTATATGTGGCCAGGCTGCGTAAAAGTCTCACACATGTGGTATCACGATACTCAGGAGGAGTAGCAGAATGTATTTTGGGGTGTCATTGCAAATATGCATATGCTGTGTGTGAGAAATAACTTGTTATTATGACAATTTTGTATAAAAAAAATATATATTTTTTTCATTTTCCAAAGAATTGACAACTTCAAAAAATTCACAATGCCTCTTACTAAACACCTTGGAATGTCTACTTTCCAAAAAGGGGTCATTTGGGGGGTATTTGTACTTTACTGGCTTGTTAGTCTCTCAGGAAATGAGATAGCCTGTCAGTACATCAGGTGTGATAAATTTTCAATGATTTGCACCATAGCTTGTAGACTCTATAATTTTCACAGAGACCAAATAATATACACTTATTGGGATTATTTTTACCAAAGATAGGTAGCAGCATAAATTTTGGCCCAAATTTATGAAGAAAATTTACTTTTTTGCAAAATTGTACAATAGAAACTAAAAAAGGTGTGTTTTTTTTTTTGCAAAATGTTCACTCTTTTTTCGCTTATATTGCAAAAAATAAAAAAATAGCAGTGATTAAATACCACCAAAAGAAAGTGAGAAAAAAGTATGATCCAAATTTTGTTTGGGTACAGTGTAGAATGAGAGATTAATTGAGATTCAAAAATGTGAGAGCACTGAAAGCTGAAAATTGGTCTGGGCAGGAAGGGGATATAAATGTCCTATATTGAAGTGGTTAAAGTTACACTATGCTGCATGCAAAAAATCTACTTTTACTCCAGAGTAAGAAGCTGTTCAGCAGCTCACTAAAGCTAAATCCTACTGTGTCAGTGGCTCCTGTGGGGGTGCAGACTGGAAGCCCAGCTATCTGCGACATCCAGTACTAAACTCGGGGGTTGAAAGAATCAGCTTTGAGGCTTCTGATACTTTTACATATGCAGAATGCTTCAACATTCTATATACGACGGGAATGTAGTGACATCATAAGTGATGTTAGGCCACTCCTATTTAGTACATATGGTAGGACAAAGCTGTTCTAGCCCTATCAAACCTCTCTCTGTGACAATAGATCACTGTTCGGTCTGCTGTGACCAAATCCAGACCCCTAATGAAAAAATATGTGTAAAATACATTGTTAAACAAATATTGCTACCAAACCACAGCCCTATTAGCCCCCCTAAAAAAAACCATGTATAATGTGCTTAGGATAATTTTGAAATGCTAAAAGGTCTAACATGTGGAACAAAGGCATCATCAGAAATCACAAAATGTTCTGTGACTCAAAAGCGTATGGGGGGGGGGGGGGTGTTGAGGGTAGCAGTCGGGGATATTCAAGAAGTCAAAGAAAAACTCATTGCGGCTGCCAAGAAAAATCCCCCACTGACTGATAAATTGTCAGGGATTTCTTTACTGCACATGCTGACTTATCCCAAATGACCATTCAAAAGAGAAAGAAACTGTGGTCTTTGACCAAAACACTTAAAAATAATAATATTCTGTAAACATGGGGATACCCAACGAAACTACTTGTATCATGACAAAGGAAAACAGTGCCCATTACCAGTTTGGATGCAGGCTTTTGCCTACACAAGGAGTAGAAAATTCTAGCTGGAGATGACAATTAATGCACACAAAAATCTCCAGCAAGACTGGAATCTGAACTTAATAACTGTGATCCCCTCTCTGATCATTACACAGTGACTTTCACTTTGCACCAATTCCAGAAATGTCCACTAGAGGGAGCCAAAGGACTGTTCTGTTCCATTTTATACAATACATTTACTGTTACCCTCCCTAGAAATAAGCAGCACATTCTCTCTGAATGCCTTTGCATGTTGGTTTTTACATATCTACATGTCAAACGTGGCTAAATAGAAGTATGATGATATCCCAACAGTATCTAAAGACTCAATTGCTTTCAGATACATACAAACCATGTCTGATGAAAAGGCAAAAATATTACCTTTTTTTGCAAGTGTAGGTGGTTCTGAAGCCAAGACATTTTTTACTTTAATGCATTCCCTGCATTAAGGTAAAAAATGTCCCAGTAGCAGTATTGCCCCCTCACCCCTCTGAATACTTACCTGAGTCCTCACTCGATCCAATGCTGTCCAGAGTGTAGTCTCTCTCCTTTCTCCCTGCATTCCCAAGACAGAGTCCTCAGCAGGAGCCATTGGCTCCTGCTACTTTCAATTAAACCCTGTGAGCAAAGATCAGGGGGTGGGGCCGAGCTGTGCTGTGTGTATCTATGGACACACACAGTCCAGCTCAGGAGCAAGTCCACACATCTGACTCATAGCAAGCGGCTTACTATGGTGACAGACACAGAAGAGGAGGGGCAGAGACTGCCAACAGGGGGACACCAGAAGAGGAGGTTGGGGCCACACTGTGCAATTCTATGTTTGTAATTGTAAGTGGAAAAAAGCCTTTATAACTACTTTAACAAAATTGGCATCCATGGCTTGATTTATTTGTAACAGATAAGTGGTCTCCAAAATATTTCCTCTTCCTCCATCAAAACTATTTCTTGGTCTATAACAATCGTCACTGATGACGAAAAATGTTTTATGCCTACTCACTTATGGCAACTTAACACTTTCTTATAGTATAACTAAAGGCAAAACTTTTTTTTTTTTAGTTTTGGATAGAGTGCAGAGGGATTAGAACACCTGTCAGTTTCTATTGCTGTCTGTGTCCCAGTTAAGAAGATCCAATCTCTTTATTTAGCCTGTTTACCAGTATCATTGAAAGTGAAAGTAAAAGAAAATCCCCAAATTTTGGGCTGTCCCCAGAAAAGTAATAGAGGGGAAATCTTCCAATCGGGACACTAGTTCTGTTGACCTGGGGGTCCCAAGGAATTCCATTAATTTGCACTTCCTGTTTGTCTATGGGACATGAAGTGATGGGAAATCTCTGCAATGGGATACAGATGGCGAAAATAATTCTGACAGGGGTTACTAACCTCCCTTACTCTATATAAAATAAAAAAAATAATTTTGCCTATAGTTCTACTTTAGTGGTTCATCTTTGCAACAAAGCTCAACAGACAATGATGATCAAACATTTTATGATGTGAACACCAGTGATTGTTATGCATTGTGGAATGTGCACAAGGTTTACATGAGAGAGGAAAAACAGAAATGAAGCACTTTGAGATCCAAAGAAGAACAAAATACGAAACGACCCCTGCTTTCTAAAAAAAAAAAAACTACTCAAATATATATATATATATATATATATATATATATATATATATATATATATATATACGCAGTATCTCACAAAAGTGAGTACACCCCTCATATTTTTGTAAATATTTTATTATATCTTTTCATGTGACAACACTGAAGAAATGACACTTTGCGACAATGTAAAGTAGTGAGTGTACAGCTTGTATAACAGTGTAAATTGGCTGTCGCCTCAAAATAAGCCCACAGCCATTAATGTCTAAACCGCTGGCAACAAAAGTGAGTACACCTCTATGCAAAAATGTCCAAATTGGGCCCAAAGTGTCAATATTTTATGTGGCCACCATTATTTTCCAGCACTGCCTTAACCCTCTTGGGCATGGAGTTCACCAGAGCTTCACAGGTTGCCACTGGAGTCCTCTTCCACTCCTCCATGATGACATCACATAGCTGGTGGATGTTAGAGACCTTGCACTCCTCCATCTTCCATTTAGGAATGCCCCACAGATGCTCAATAAGGTTTAAGGTGGGAGACATGCTTGGCCAGTCCTTCATCTTTACCTTCAGCCTCTTTAGCAAGGCAGTGGTCAACTTGGAGGTGTGTTTTTGGTCATTATGTTGTAAAACTGCCCTGCGGCCCAGTCTCCAAAGGGAGGGGATCATGCTCTGCTTCAGTATGTCACAGTACATGTTGGCATTCATGGTTCCCTCAATGAACTGTAGCTCTCCAGTGCAGCACTCATGCAGCCTCAGACCATGACACTCCCACCTCCACGCTTGACTGTAGGCAAGACACTCTTGTCTTTGTACTCCTCACCTGGTTTCCGCCAAACACACTTGACACCATCTGAACAAAATACGTTTATCTTGGTCTCATCAGACCACAGGACATGGTTCCAGTCAGGGCCGGCTCCACCACTAGGCGGAGTAGGCGGCCGCCTAGGGTGCACTGCCGCTTAGGGGCACCTGGCCACTGTTGATCTGTCACTGGCTGCTCTGCATTGATTCATGTAAAAACCGACACTGTCTGACTGAGATAATGAGATTGTATTATCACATGCCATTAGCAAATGTATATAGAAAAAGTGGCTGATCTGCTAAATACCCCCCCTTCTCCCCCACCCCCGTGAGGCTGTATTTGATGGGCACAGGTGAGGCTGTATTTGATGGGCACAGGTGAGGCTGCATTTGATGGGCACAGGTAAAGCTGTATTTGATGGGCACAGATGAAGCTGTATTTGATGGGCACAGGTGAGAATGTATTGATTGTCACTGGTGAAGTTGTATTTGATGGGCACAGGTGAGGCTGTATTGATTGGCATTGGTGAAGCTGTATTTGATGGGCGCTGGTGAGGCTGCATTTGATTTGCGCTGATCAGGCTGGGCAGAGAAAAGGGGGTGGAGTCAGGGGTGGAGCCAAAGGGGGGTGGCAAAATTAGGTTTCACCTAGGGTGTCAAAAATCCTTGCACCAGCCCTGGTTCCAGTAATCCATGTCCTTAGTTTGATTGTCTTCAGCAAACTGTTTCCAGGCTTTCTGGAGCATCATCTTTAGAAGAGGCTTCCTTCTGGGAAGATAGCCATGCAGACCAATTTGGTTCAGCATGCGGCGTATGGTCTAAGCACTGACAGGCTGACCCCCCACCCCTTCAACCTCTGCAGCAATGCTGGCAGCACTCATATGTCTATTTCCCAAAGACAACCTCTGGATATGTTGCTGAGTACATACACTTAACCTCTTTGGTTGACCATGGTGAGGCCTGTTCTAAGTGGAACCTGTCATGTTAAACCCCTGTATGGTCTTGGCTATCATGTTGCAGCTCAGTTTCAGGGCCTTGGCAACCTTCTTATAGACTAGGCCATCTTTATGTAGAGCAACAATTCTTTTTTTCAGATCCTCAGAGAGTTCTTTGCCATGAGGTGCCATGTTGAACTTCTAGTGACCAGTATGAGAGAGTGAGAGCGATAACACCAAATTTAACTCACCTGCTCCTCATTCACATCTGAGATCTTGACACCAGGGAGGAAAAATGTGTACTCACTTTTGTTGCCAGCGGTTTAGACATTAATGGCTGTGTGTTGAGTTATTTTGAGGGGACAGCAAATTTACACTGTTATACAAGCTGTACACTCACTACTTTACATTGTAGCAAAGTGTCATTTCTTCAGAGGTGTTACATGAAAAGATTTAATAAAATATTTACAAAAATGTGAGGGGTGTACTCACTTTTGTGAGATACTATAGATATAAGCTCCAGTCACTTGTGCATAAAATAAAAGTCAGCAGCTAAAAAAACTGTAGCTGCTGACATTTAATAAACAGACACTCACCTGTACAAAAATCCAGTGCCGTCCTAACACGGGCCAATTCTTCACTGGTCTTTGGGTCCCTGCCACTGGCATGTTAATTGTGGGAAACTGACTATGACTCCTTACGGCTCCACAGCCAACCTCCCACTGTGAATGTGCAAGCTGAGCTTTGTGTGGTCCTGCCACCTTCTGTGACGTGTCCCAGAAGGTTGCGGGGGGTGGTCTGTGGAGCAGAACTTCCAGTGGAGGCTATCCAACCAAAAGTGGGAGTGGGTACCTGTCAAAGCCAGGTACCCACTCCTCCCAAATAAAAATTTCTTCGAAATGTGACGGGGGATGAGGAAGAACAGAACTTCCACTTTTGAGTGAAGTTCCACTTAAGTGTCTGAAAGCAAACCACAATGTCCTAAGGTATAAAGCATGTTTGCTTAACCAAAAGGTTCCAATCCCAATATCTAAAGCAGAAAATAGCATTTGCTATACCCTGTGTCATTTTTTTCTAGTCAACTCACTACAGTGTGCAGGCTTCCTTTCTTGCTTATGCTGTATACTGTTATGTAATATAATTGCAATCTTCATATTCTTTATATAAAGTATCTATGGAAATATGTGGAAAGTTATGCAGTTAACAGCTAACAATATGTTCACAGGCTGCTCATTAGGAGTCAGCAGACTATGGGCGGGTAAGAAACCTAGATGTAACATTAGCCTACTTCATAGTCCTCAAAAAGAAGGCGGTGTAGGCTTACCAAACATTTCGCTTTACTATGTAGCCACAAGGTTATCACATATGACACAATGGTTCTCAGACTCGTCAGATGTCCCCTGGCTTACATTCGAGTCTGACTCTATCTCCCCATATTATATCCGTGGTTTTCTCTGGTCCCCGGGGATAAAATCTAGGCAATTTCAAAACCGTAATAGGATCATATCCCATCTCCTACAGATCTAGCTAAAAATTAAAAACTCTTTTAAACTTCTATCTCCCCCCCCCCCCCCGCCCCTGGCCTCTTTCATTGGTGACCCAGAGATCCACAAAAATTTCCGAAACAACACTTCATACCAACCATGGAAGTCTCTTAACCTGATAACTTTAAATACCTTTATAGAAAAAAATTATTTTCTCTCCTTCATCCAAATGGTTGCAAAATATAACTTGCACCCATCACAGGAGTCACAATTTAATCTAATTAAAGAATTTTTCTCTAAACATTATTCCCCCTTGCTCCCCTCTGCACACACAATTTTTTAACTGCTATGCACTAACACACCAAGAGGTAGGGGTCTAATCTCTTCTATATACAAATACCTGAGTGAAGCTCTGCAACCAATGAAAACACAAGCGATGTTAAACTAGGAGTCAGATCTGGGTTGCTCGGTTTCAATCAAAGAATGGTATCTTAGACTAGACAATATGCATAAATGCATTAGATCTACAGCTTTCAAAGAGACCCCAACCAAATTACTGATCCGATGGTATATGACTCCAGCCAGAATACATAGATTCTACCCTGACGTATCTCCTAGTTGTTTTAGAGGCTGCAATGAAACGGGTACATTATATCATATCTTTTGGCAATGTTAATACCTGGATACAACTTGGAGACATGCTTCGAATGAGATATTTCATATCACTAATAAACAAATCACCCTGTCACCCCACATTTGTATACTATATCAAAACATTCCTGATACACCTAAGCCATGCCTGAGACTTATTCACTCACTGTTAAGTTCAATACAATGGATGATAGCCTGTAACTGGCTCTCACCTAACCTCCCTTGGCAGCAAGTCCTTAATAGAATAAATACAGTTAAATTGACTGAGAGGATTTACCATTCGGTTCAGGACAATATGCACATTTTTGAGGAAAAAATGGTTCCTCTGGGATAACCGTGTAACCACCTCAAATACATAATACTTTCAGGTGATTTATATAACATACATGGCTATATAGCAAACTACCTTCTGTGTTTCATTTGATATGCTTAACAATATCTTTGCTACATGTATTGTGCTTATGCAAATCTTTATTCACATATTATTTTTGTATTTTCTATGCAACACCCAAATATTTTTGTACTGCAAATACCTTTTTAATAAAAGATTGTAAACAGGAGTCAGCAGACAACTATCATAAATTAAAAATGTATTCACGGGGGGCGGAGCTTGGCCGCACACTGAGATGGCTGCCTGATCTCCTCTCTCTCCCAGCACAGGGAAGATTTTTTAGCACAGGACCTGCTAACTGGACAATCCACCATCCAAAATCACATTTCTGGAGACTACTAATCCCCCAAAAATGACAGGGAAAAAATCCCATTCTGCAGAGCCAAGGAAGCTCACTGAATTTTTCAGTGAGGCCCGCCATGCGGGCAGGCAGAACGGAGCCGGGGCCTCCAGTAAACCATCTCTCCTACATCCCCACTCCACTTCCCCCGGAGAGCCCACTGACGACATGGATTGCACAGCGCCGCAAGGGAACAGAGCCAGAGACTCCACTAAGAGGGCCGCACCTTCCCCTCACGCCTCGCCATCTCACCCGGGTCCAGTAAGCAAGAAACATCTTACCTTCTCCCAAACCCGCGATCCTACCTCGAACGAACTTTCGGACCAAGAACGTTCGGAATCACCCGAATGCTCGGAATCGCTCGCTTCGCTCCCGACCACCGATAATCCAGTGTCAGAGAACGTTCTTAAGCATATGTTACTCTCACTACAGAAAGGTCTGAGGAAAGACCTCAGAAAAGATATCAATCAAGCCGTCGCCCACATGCAACACCAAATAGACGAGCTTGGCGAACGAACAGACACGATTGAACATCAAATGAGTAACTACGCCACTGCATATAACGAACTAGTGGACGCACACCAACACCAAGCAGAACAACTACAACGCATCACAGCGAAAATGGCGGACCTAGAGGACCGTTCACGCAGAAACAATCTCAAAATCAGGGGGATCCCTGAGTCTGTCACCCCTGGGGAACTCCCACAATATCTGCAACAGTTCTTTAAAGCGTTGGTTCTCGCTCTCTCCCCAAAGGACCTGACTATTGACAGAGCGCACAGAATCTTTAAACCCTCTCACATCCCAGCGGAAAAACCCAGAGATGTGCTGGCAAGGCTACATTTTTTCCAAGCCAAAGACCGGATCATAGCCTCCGCCAGAAACATAGTGACTTTCCCGGATCCGTATACATCCCTCACTGTATACAATGACATATCTGCAGCCACAGCGCAAATATGTAAAGATCTTTCACCGGTGACGACCATCCTAAGAGACCGTCACATCGTCTACAAATGGGGATTCCCCACCAAACTCATCGTCACATACCAAGGAAAGTCTATGACTATCTATCATCTCAAACAAGGCCTGAAACAACTACAAAATTGGGGCTTGTCCCCTCCGAACCTGATCTCTCCACCAAAATTCACTTTCCCACAACACCTCACGGATGGCAAGCATCACTCAAACAACACCTGATTCAGTTCAGGTACTCTCATATCAGCAGGTGAACCATGCACAATCAATGTTTACCACCACTTCCCTGTGCTGAGAGCCCAAATGGATTTAACTGTTTTCTCTAACTGTTCCTCTTCGACTTGTTATATTTGTCTCATAACACAGATTATCTGTCGAAAAGATGTTAACACCAATGTTGAATCCCTCCACCTCAGTTTATTGGTGTGCAAGGCACACAAATTTACACTTCACCTTCCTTCTCTTTCTCTCTCACTCTTTCTCTTGCCCTTCTCCCTCTGTCTCTCCCCCATCCTCTTCCATGAACTGGTATAGCCCTCCATACCTAACTATTGTAAATTCAGGTAAGTTGTAACCACAATTGTAGAAAAGCTGTCTATTAGACACAATACTCTGTTTATATTGTTCAGCTTCTCCTTGTCAATCTCTTTTGTCAATTTAGGTAAACCCGAGAGTCGTGTCCCTTCACCACCATTTGTAACTAACACGTACCAAGTGGACGACTATACTCTCATGGACTTGACTTAGTCCACAACAAACTCACTACGAACGGTAGGCACTCCACAACACCCTTTCACTTAAAACCACCTCTCTAGTCCAAGCCTCCCCTGTTCGGGGTTAAAACATCAACAAAGTCCGGAACAA
>BLSH010376760.1:366641-381191 GCA_018402905.1 Glandirana rugosa
CTCTTAGTGTAGCAGTCGTATATCTGGATAAAATACAACTCTTAAAGGATAAACATATGGCCACTAACTCCTCCTCAATCACCGGTATACAAATAGGAAATTCTCAACATAAAATAGGTCTATATGCTGACGATGTGATTCTCTTCCTTACAAATCCCCTTCTCACTCTCCCGCACTTGACTCAACTTCTAGATCACTTCAGCACGCTCTCGCTCTATAAATTAAATCATAATAAATGTCAAATGCTCCCCATCAACTTACCCCCTCTCACTAAACAATATATTTCTAAACTTACCCCATTCTCGTGGGCTCCAGCATCCTCTCTTCAATATCTTGGGATCCAATTGTCTACACCAAGCTCTAATATGTTCCACACTAACTACAATATACTGACATCGAAAATCTCCAGCATCTCCTCTTCAATTCAAAAGATAACACCTTCATGGACAGGCCGCATCGCTCTAATAAAGATGTTTATTCTACCTCACATTCTATACCTCTTCCGTGCCCTTCCAATACCTTTTCTTACAACTCACCCGAAGAAACTACAAACTATTATTAGTAACACAATTTGGCAAGGGAAGCGCCCCAGATTCAAAACGATATACCTCCTCCGCCCGGTTAAATTTAGTGGAATGGGGGCCCCGAACATTTCCTTTTACTACAAAGCCAGCATCTTAAACCACTCCAGAACATGGTGGTCCCCCAACTCCTCTTCACCCACGCTACAACTTGACAAAGAGATCTTACAACAGGACTTGAAAGCCTACCTAGGCACCTTGATCCTCCATCCCCACCCCTAGAGACACTTTCTGGACACCATTAACGCAACCCACACAGTATGGTCTTCGCTTAGAAACATAGCAGCTACTTTGTCCCAAAATACCCTGGATCTCATCCCACTATTCTCCCTGGAAAAAATAATACTGGACCTCAACACCCAAAAATGGACCTCGGCTGGAATCACCGCAGTAGGACAATTATACTCCCATAAGGTATTCTGCTCCTTCCAAGACCTCTCCTCATCCTATCAGCTTCCCCGTACTTCATTTTACCAGTACCTTCAAATACGTCATGGATTAAAAGATATTCAAATCAGTGACTCTGATACACTAAGCCCCATTCTGGACATAATACGATCACCCACAAAAACTCTCACAGGTATAGGTCCCGTATACCTATCCCTATCATCCTCAGCCAAACTACAAAAACCAAAACCATTCACAACCTGGGAAAAAAACACTCTCCTTCACAGCAACAATGGCACAAAGCACAACTCCTTCCAAGGAAACACTCCAAATGTACTCTCCATTGGGAAAACGCACAGAAAATCTCATTCAACTGGTATCTTACCCCTCAGAAACTGGCCAGAATATACCCAGACCAGTCCCCGCTATGTTGGTGAAAATGCAACAACCAAGGTTCTCTTTACCACATATGGTGGCAATGCCCTTTCGTCCAACCTTTCTGGGATCAACTCTTCAAATTAACCTCTTCCATCATCAACCATAAACTATGTCCAGACCCCAAAGCAGCCCTACTCAGAATAGGCATCGAAACATGGCCTGTTAAGTGCCACTCCATCCTTACACATATTTTTATAGCGGCCAGACTCGTTATAGCCCGCAAATGGAAATCTACTACCCCACCAAGCATCAGTGAAGTGACTCTCATCCTCAATGACCATGCTCAGCAGGAATACTCTTTTGCAAAAGCTCACCTTAAACAAGATCTGTTCCTCAAAGATTGGCACCCATGGACAACACACCCACACTCCTAATTCCAAAGCTAACCCACATAACTGATGACTCTCAGCTTCGAATTTTCTGGATATATCCTTTACTCTAAGACTTAATCTAAACAACGCTGACTAATCCAAGCAGCATCATTTCAACAATCCTTTATATAAAGGTCTACCACCACACCTGAAATAACTACTTCAACCCTCTACTCGGGCTATACCAGTTCACCAACAATCCCTACCTGTTTCCCCCCCATTTCTTATTCCTCCTCTTTCTCCTTCCCTCTTTCATCTTCTCTACTGAAATAATATAAATATGTTTTGTTTCTTAGAACTCATATGCGACACAAATGTAGAAGCCTTACTTCAAGCAGACTCATGCCTCAATGTGACCAAAAGGCATTAATCATTATTAAGCCCAAGACACAGTTTTGTTCCCAATGGGGGTGTCAGTGCAACAATACCGCTACCTCTCACTCATTCTTGGAATTATTCAGATACCCAGAGGCCTCATTGAGAGCATGCGTCCAATACCTTTATCAAGTCATACTTTACTCTGTGTTCTTGAAACCATATTATCTATTATTGCTTTTTTTTTTCTCGTTGTATGATTCTTAAAAACTCAATAAAAATTTAATGGAAAAAAATAAATAAAAATGTATTCACTCAGTACATAAAACTACGATTCTACCACTTTACACTGGTGTGATCTCATCTTGAGTAAGAAGTTCAGTTTTGAGCACCAATCCCCAAGATTGGGGCTGTGTGATCAGTGAATAGGAGGAGAGGACACCGGGGGGCTGTGTGATCAGTGAGCAAGGGCAGGAAAAGCAGATGCTGGGGCCATGTGATCAGTGATCATGGGCAGAAGGAGAAGGTGTCAGTAGTCACGCAGGAGTAGGAGGAGAGGACGTGTGAGGGGCCATGTGATAGGTGAGCAGGTGATCCCAAACAGGGAAACAATGAGTGTTCATTACATTAGTGGGTAACATGTCCAGCAGGAGTTGTGATGCAACTCAGTGCACATTCCTTGTAAACTCAGATCCTGAATCGAAGTAAGAAACTGGCAAAACTGTGAAGCATCGCCAACCTGAAAGCGAGTTTGCACCGTACCGGTCGGGTACTGGCAGGGGCCAGTACAGAGGTGGGTGGAAATATGGAGGTGCAGGCACCAGAACAGGGTAGTTGGGTGAGAGATAGAAGATGGGGTAGGGGTAAAGGCATTAAAGAGGCCAGTCCTGAGCTGATACACTCCAATAAATACACCGGGTTGCATGATGTTGCAGATACAGTATCAGTTTAGGAGTGCCATTGCTGGAGCAGAGTGACTCCCCTAGCTGATAGGCGAATAACTCCTCCAGTGTGGATGTGAGCATGGTTTCAGAGAAGGATAGACAGATACTGGTGGTAGGAAACACAATTATGTGAAAAACAGATAAGGAAATCTATCACAAAGATTGTGATCGCCAAACAATATGTTGTTTACCGGGTGCTCGGGTTTGGTCCATTGCAAATCAGATGAACAGACTATTGGGTGAGGCTGGGGAGGACATAGCTGTATTGGTACATTTTCGTGCCAGTGACAAAATTAAAGAAAGATGCAGCATCCTAAAAAATGATTCCAGGGCCTTACGGGCGATATTAAAGAAAAGGACCTCCAAGGCAGGATTCTTAGAAATAATGCCTGCACCTTGAGCCACACCAGAAAGGCAGTAGGAGCTTGGGAAACTTTACAATTGGCTGAGGAACTGGTGCAGGAAGGAGGGTTTTTGGGTTCATAGAGAATTGGGATGATTTTTGTTCAGTTACCAGCTATATAGCAGGCACACACTGCACCTAAATCGGGAGCAGCCTTGCAGGGGGAGAAGGCTAAAAGTTTGGAAGAACATTTCAACTAGGTAGTGGTGGGGAAAATCAGAGGAAGCTATAGCCAGCAGTGAGTGAAGATCAGAAGGTGCAACTGTGGCCAGTGTTGGTAGTGTAGCTATAGTGCCTAGGTCCTATGAACATAGGCTAACAGAATCGATTAAGGGACCTCAGTTATGAGGAGTGACTACAATCATTAAACTTATTTTCCCAGGAGAAGAGATGTTTATGAGGAGATATGATTCCAATATATAAATATATTAATGTTTATTCTAGCATGGGAGAAAACTCAGGTCACTTTAGAGGACACGTGGCCACACAATTAAGTTGGACGAGAAGCTGTTCAATCTTAAACTGCATAAGGATATCATATATTCACTGTTAGAGCTGTAAGGATGTGGAACTCTTTTCAACAGTTGGTGGCGTCAGTGAAGAGTGTCTGTATTTTCAAAAGATATAGCGAATGCTAAACACACTGGATAAATGGTGTATTATAGCACTGTCAATGACCAATGGGTATGTGGGGTGTGGGAAGAACCTGTAAAAGGATAGATGATTTTGAAAGGGTAATTGTCAAATGGGTAGAAGATAGTGCTGCTCTCTTTAAAATAGGTCCTGAGTTACCTATAATGTGGATACAAAAATTTACATTTAAATGTAGACTGTTTATTAAAATGAATAAATAAAAATAATAAAATGCACTCACTGCTTCAGCAAGAAAGAAGACATATCTGTGTGTGGAGAAAACTCAGTGTCCTAGCTCCTCTGTGCAGAGCTGTCTATGTGCAGAGAATGGCAGGTAAGCGGCTGGTGTTTCTGCAGAGTTTGGCCAGGAAGCTGGAGTGCTGGGTGAAAAGACTGTCAAGCTGTCAGGCTGGTGTGGAACGCAGACCGCCTTCAGCGGTTGAGCGCTTCCTGGAGCTTTCTTCTTCAGGATGATAGACTGGGGTTTTTATTCAGTCTTATCAGCTATGTAACTATATATGTAATAAAGATGGTGACGTGCTAACAGTCTTTCTGCACTGCTAGGACAAAACAATAGCAACATGGACACTCGAACCCTGTTTGCAGCCTCCAAAGAAATTTCTTCAGTGCCTGTAAAGCCTGCCGTGTCTTAAAATTTCTGATATGAAAAATTTCAATATACAGTACTTACAGGCACCTGGCCTGGATGGGTCCTCACCTGAGAAACAGAGGGCTTTGCTTCTTAACTCATTGGGTTCATAAGATTTTCTGAAATCTGGGAGTAGATTATTCACATATAGCTACAGTCCAAAACACAACTTAGGCTAGGTTTGCATTTGTGTTTTGCAGGAATGCATGCAAAATGCATGTGCATCAGTGTCTTTGCTACACAGAATTCTCAGCAGTTTAGGCAATGATTGAAGGGCTAATTTAAAGCAAAAGAAAAAAAAGTGTGCTATCTTTTTGCGATTCTGCACTGCACCGCTTTAACTGACAATTGCACAGTCATGCGACATTGTACCCAAACAAAATTTGTGTCCTTTTTTTTCCCACAAACAGAGCTTTCTTTTGGTGGTATTTGGTCACCTCTGCATCATTTCTGATCACCGCTATAAACAAAAAAAGAGTGACAATTTAGCAAAATAAACAATATTTCTAACTTTTGCTAAAATCCAAATCCAAAAAAAAAAATATAAAAAAAAACAAATGTATTCATCGGTTTTGGCCGATTTATATTTTTCCTCATATTTTTGGTAAAATAAAATCACAATCAGCATTTATTGATTGGTTTGCGCAAAAGTTGCCATGTTTACAAACCATGAGAATTAATTTCTGGTGTTTTTACATTTTTTTTATTTTTTTACTAGTAATGGCGCGATCTGCAATTTTTATTAGGACTTTAAAATTGGGGCGGACATGTTGGACATTTTTGACACTTTTTTTTTACATTTATACAGCGATCAGAAATTTAAATATCCACTTATTACTGCATAAATGTCATTGGCAGTGAAGGAGTTAACCTGGGGGGGAGATCTAGGGGTTAACCGTGTTCCCTGTGTGTGTTCTAACTGTAAGGGGGCTAGGCTGTCAGGGGCACCAGAGATCTAACTGATCCCGAGTACAGGCAGTGGGAAATAGCCGCGTCTACATCGGCGGTTCCCCATTTTTCTGTTCTATGAAGCAATCGCGGCTTGCCGGCAGAGATCAAGTCTGCCCGAGCCGTGGCCACAACTCAGCAGAGTGCGGTGGGCATGTGTGAGCCGCTGTTTAAAGAAGGCAATTTGCGCTACATACTGTCATAGTGCCACCTGTCAGTGCCACACATCATCAGTGCCACCTGCCAGTGCCATGAAGTATCATCAGTGCCACATGTCATGAAGTTCCACCTGACCTGTCATCAGTGCTACCTGACCTGTCATTAGTGCCACATGTCAGTGCCACCTGACCTGTCATCAGTGCCACGTTTCGGTGCCACCTGTCAGTGCCACATATCATCAGTGCCACCTGTCAGCGCCATCAAGTGTCATCAGTGCCACGTGTCATAAAGTGCCACCTGACCTGTCATCTGTGCCACCTGACCTGCCATCAATGCCACCTGTCAGTGCCATCAGTGTTAATTGTCACCAGTGCCACCTGACCTGTCATCAGTGCCACATATCAGTTCCACCTAACCTGTCATCAGTACCATATATTAGTACCACCTGACCTGTCATCAGTGCCACCTGACATCAATCCCATCAGTATCAAGTGTCATCAGTGCCATAAGTGCCCATCACCTCATTAGTGCCACACGTGCCATCAGTGCCAAATACTGCTGCAACAATGGCAAAAAGATCTTTTTCTGTTGAGGAGGCCTACAATATTCTTGCGGCCGATGAGAGCAATGGGGAGCTCTCTCCTGCAGGTTCCTCTGAGTCTGAGCCTGAGTCTGATATAACCTACGATCCGGTCTCAAGTAGCGAATCAGAGCTGGACTCAAATGAGGAATATTGTCCGCCCGCCAGACGAAGGCGCATTGGTGAGGAGGCAATACCATCCACCAGCACCGGTGTGCCATCCACCGGCACCAGTGTGCCATCCACCAGCACCCCAGTGCCATCCACCAGCACCCCAGTGCCATCCACCAGCACCGCTGTATGTCAGCCCCAAAGGGTTAGATCTCATGCCGGCCTTCCCTACTCACTCCAGCACCACTTGTGGCTTCCTCCTAATTCAGGAGAAGCTAGGATTCCCCCTTTCACTGTCCAGCCAGGAGTCCAGGTAGACACAGAAAATTTTTCTCCCATTTATTTTTTTGATTTGATTTTTACGGAAGACATGCTGCGATCCATTGTGGCCCAGTGCAACCTATATGCACACCAGTTCATCCAGGCTAACCCAACCTCATATTATTCCCGTCCCTTTGAGTGGAGAGACGTAACGGTGGAAGAATTCAAAACTTTTTGGGCCTCACGTTCTGCATGGGACTTAACAAAAATTAACTCCGCTCCTACTGGTTCACCCGCCCCATCTACCACATGCCAGTCTTCTCATCACTTATGCCCAGGACAAGATTTTTCATGATCATGAGATTTCTACATTTTAACGACAATACCCAGTGCCCTCCTCAAAATGCCCCAAATTATGACCAGCTTTATAAGATTTGCCCAATTCTCAATTATTTTTCAGAAATATTCCCCCAATTATTTACCCCGTACCAGCATATATGCATTGATGAATCCCTGGTGAAATTTTGCGGCAGGCTGGGAGTGAAACAATATAACCCCAGTAAAAGGGCCCGCTATGGGGTGAAAGTCTACAAGTTGTGCGACCGAACCACGGGGTACATTTACGCCTTCAAAGTATATGAAGGGAAGGACTCCCAGCTGAATCCCCAGAATTGCCCAGAATATTTAGGTACACGCGGTAAAATTGTTTGGCAACTAATCTACCCACTCCCGGACAAAGGCTACCACCTATATGTGGATAATTTTTACACCAGTTTACCCCTGTTCTGGAACCTCTACAGAAAGAGTACACCAGCTTGTTGCACAGCCAGAAAAAATCGGATGGGCTTTCCTCAAAGACTCGTCAACATGAGGCTTGGAAAAGGAGAGATGGCGAGTCTGCGGAATGAGGAAATTCTGGCTGTGAAGTGGAGGGACAGAAGGGATGTGTATATGTTATCATCTATACACAACAAATCATTGGTAGAGATCCCCAGAAGAAATGGCCCAATACAGAAACCCATCTGTATCCATGATTACAACTTGTACATGGGAGGAGTCGATCTAAATGATCAAATGTTGGAACCCTATTTACCTACCAGAAAAACATACCACTGGTATAAAAGAAGTTGCCCTCTTATTTTTTTAATTTGGCCATATACAATACCTATTTCATATATCACAGTTCCACCGTAAACCCCAAACCATTCCTTGGCTACCAGGAGGATATCATCACCACACTTTTATACCCCAATGGCCCACCAGAAAATATTAAATCCGATGTGTGTAGTAGACTCTCCGAGCGCCATTTCCCTGATAAAATACCGCCCAGACCAACAGGCCAAAAACGCCAGAAAAAATGCCAGGTGTGCTCTAGTGGAGGAGTTAGAAGAGACACCACTTATCATTGTGCCCAGTGCCCTTCCCAACCAGGTCTATGCATAGGTGACTGCCTCCGGCGTTATCACACCCTAGTCAATTATTGATTCCTCAGTTCCTTTTTCAACCCCTTATGCCACTGCCTGCTCTGGAACTGGAACTGACCCTGGCTTGTTATTTGACCATGCTCCTGCCTACTGATTTTGTACATACTTCTTCCTGATCTGGAACTGACCTTGGACTGTTTGACCACGTTTTTTGCCTGCCTCTTGGACTGATCTTGTACCCTGCAACTGGAGTAGTGGGATTCACAACACAGGGGTCTCACATATGTGAGGGGCTCCAGAATGTTTTTTTCTGGAAGAAGAAAACATTGTTTTTTGTTTTCTCTCTCCCAGATTAGGGTCTGGAGACTTGGAGGCTTCAAAGAGATTGGGTGGGAGAAGCCTCTACCCCTGTCCCCATTCTGTCCTAACCGAGGCCCTACTTCTGCCTGTATGACTTATTACCATCATGCCTCTGCCTGCCGGATGAACTGACCACACCTCTGCTGCTACTTGGACTATGGACCATGTTTCTGCCTGCTACTAGGACCAAAATTATGGCACTGTTGACAATATCTCTGTCTGCACTGACCTTGAACTGTATATGGACAGTATCCTTGCCTGCTGCCTGTACTGACTATGGACAGTATTCATGCCTGTTGCCTGGACAATTGTGTTCGCTGTCCTACTACCAGGACCAATATTTTGGCACTGTTGACAACATCTCTACCTGCACTGACCCTGGACTGTATATGGACAATATCCCTGCCTGTACTATGGACAGTTTTCCTGCATGTTGCCTGGACAATTGCATTCGCTGTCGGTTGCCTGGACAATTGTGTTCTCTGTAGCTGACCAAGTCCCTGTCTGCTGCCTGGATCAGTGCTATCCTCCTGTGGACAGCTGCAATACTAAAACCACAGGTAATCTTTTGTTTACCCTTTACTCAGCAGAATGTATTTTGGGGTGTAATTCTTGGTATTTGTAATGCTATGTGTCTTTAGAACACCTGACAGTCTTCTTTGCATGTAGGGCCTCTGTATGTAGACAGGCTGTGTAACAGTCTCACACATGTGACACACATACTCAGGAGGAGTAACAGAATGTATTTCGGGGTGTCATTTTTGCCATGTACATGCTATGTGTTGCATATACCTTATAAATGGACAACTTTGTAGAAAAAATATGTTTTCATTTTTTCCCCACATTTTCCAAAAACTTCTGGAAAAAAATTAACCGTTCAAAAGACTCATTATGCCTCATATATTATATGTTGGGGTGTTAGCTTTCCAAAATGGGGTCATTTAGTGGGTGATTCCATTGTCCTGGTGCTCCAGGGCCTTCAGAATTGTAAAAGGTGGTTGAGAAATGAGATGTGTAATTTATGCTTCTAAAACGCCTGAAGGTGCCAGTTCAATGTTGGGGCTCTGTATGTGGCCATGCTGTGTAAAAGTCTCACACATGTGGTATCGTCATAATCAGGGGGAGTAGCAGAATGTATTTTGGGGTGTCATTTTTGCCATGTACATGCTATGTGTTGGAAATACCTTATAAATTGACAACTTTGTGTAAAAAAAATGCGTTTTCATGTTTTTCCCACATTTTCCAAAAACTTATGTAAAAAAAATGAACCATTCAAAAGACTCATTATGCCTCAAAGATTATACGTTGGGGTGTTAGCTTTCCAAAACTGGGTCATTTTCTGGGCGTTTCCATTGTCCTGGTGCTCCAGGGCCTTCAGAATTCTAATAGGTGGTTGAGAAATGAGATGTGTAATTTATGCTTCTAAAATGCCTGAAGGTGCTAGTTCAATGTTGGGCCTCTCTATGTGGCCAGGCTGTAAAAATGTCCCACACACGTGGTATCACCATACTCAGGAGGAGCAGTAGAATGTGTTTTGGGGTGTCATTTGAGGTATGCATATGCCATGTGAGAGAATAACCTGTTACAATGACAATTTTGTCTAAAAAAAAAATCTAAATTTTGCAAACAATTGTGGGAAAAAATGACAACTTCATAAAACTCACCGTGCCACTTACTAGATACCTTGGAATGTCTACTTTCCAAAAAGGGGTCATTTGGGGGGTATTTGCACTTTGCTGGCTTGTTAGGGTCTCATAAAATGAGATAGGCCGTCAGTACATCAGGTGTGATCAATTTTCAGTGATTTGCACCATAGGTTGTAGACTCTCTAACTTTCACAAAGACCAAATAATATACACTAATTTGGGTTATTTTTACCAAAGATATGTAACACTATACATTTTGGCCAAAATTTATGACGATAAATTACTAATTTGCTAAATTTTATAACAAAAACAAAGAAAAATTTGTTTTTTTTCAATTTTTTTTTAATTATAGCGCAAAAAAATAAAAAACCCAGCAGTGATTAAATACCACCAAAAGAAATCTCTATTTGTGTGAAAAAAGGACGCAAATTTCATATGGGTACAGTGTTGCATGACTGAGTAATTGTCATTCAAAGTGTAAGCACACTGAAAGCTAAAAATTGGTCTGGGCAGGAGGGGGTTTAAGTGCTCAGTAAGCAAGTGGATAATTTACCTATAGTCATGTCTAAACTTGTGTGTGCTCAACTCTACTGCTAGAGACATGGAGCTAATCAAGTGTCCCCATGGGACTTGTCACCCCCTACAGCCAACCCCTCATTTCTTTTCTGTATGGTCTTCCATTGTTTACAGCTTTCATCAATTAGCACAATAAAAGGTACATAATCTTTCTGCTGGCTTTCTCTGTTTATTTTATCACTGCTTTGATCCTGTGCAGTTTATATATTAAATAAAAATGCTTAGAAATGAAATTTGAAAGCCAATCAAACAACCAATGGGGGTGAAGTGTTTTTTCTTTATAGGTGCCAACATCTGTGGTCTGGTACAACAGTCTGAATCTTCAATCAAACTGCCATTTCCCCTCCCTCCCTCACTTTGTTTTGGTCCTAACTTTATTGGGGTAATGTCACTGCACAGTTGTGGGTGGACACAGTTTATGGTTACAGTTACTTGGTGCTCAAGTCCTAAAAGACTGAGTGGGGTAATTTTGCCCCACAGGTGTGGGTGGATAGTGTTTATGGTGGTACCTGTGGTTGGTACCGTTACTTGGTGCTTGAGTCCTGAAAGACTGAGCAGGTGATTTGATTAAAGTTTTCATGATGATATTGGTCTGTGTGTTTAATGTTAAAGGTATGGTACAACAAAGGTTTAAGGTTATTATATTTGTTTTAAAAACCAAATAAAGGGGCCGCAGCCATAAGTTTCCACACTTCAGTTTCATGGTTTTCTTTACTATCATGATTGATCCGATGGAATTATGGTGGCTGTTTGTGGGATTGTACAGTACCATGCTGATATGTGTAATCCCTCAGACCTTCCATCATTTTTTATTTTTTTTGCCCATCTCTGCATTCTAATTTATAAATATATTTTTGTAAGTGAGGTCTACTCTCCAAAACTGGACACAGTATTGTGTATGAGGTCTAAGTAATTTACTATTTCACAAATGTACAGAATCATATCTTATTATCCCCATGTACTATTTTTTTTCTTAAGAAGATATATAAGATTGCATTTTTTTAATTCAAAGTACTCTAAGTGAGTATTGTTTAAGCCAGTGGCAAAGCTAGACATTCTTTCACCTGGGACAAATACTCAGTTTGGCGCCCCGCCCACGCCCACCCAAGAGAGAAGTTCTCTATACACACACCCACAGCACCTGCGCAGAGAGAGATGTTCAAGTGTTATAAATACATAAATGAGCCATAGGGTGGTAATAATAATATATATACAGTATTAGTCATTTCAAAGTTTTGGTAATAGTGATTCACTGCACATGTAGCATGAAGACCTACACAATCGCCACAGAGGTGAGGTTTGAATTAGGTGATTTCAAGCCTCACTTCCATAGCGGATTAGGAGGGGCACCACTGGGAAAGAGAAGAGAGCCAAGAAGCAGGTTTTTCATAAATACACAATAAAAATAGTGAAGCGCAATCATAAAAAATGAAAATTACAACAACATAAATAAATATATCTGTGATAGTAACAGTGCCCCCAGTAACAGAGAAAGCCTCACATAGCGCTGAATCGTTTAAAATAGGTACTCTGCTATACAGTTACTAGTGCGATTTATGCAGAATGCAATACCCGAGTACCGGTGGTAGTACACATTGTCATGTGAGTGTTTTTATACCCGTTTTTTATTAAAGTACTTATTTTAAACGATTCAGCGCTATGTGAGGCTTTCTCTGTTTTATATGCCATATGGATACATGATACTTTGAGACACACCGCGCTCCTGCATGTGAGGAGGATTGTACCCCAGTGGGGATCATGCGACTTGGCCCAAGTTGGGGTCGCCCCTGGAGGTGAGCGCAGTATATCGCTGGGTGGTGGTGTGTGCCTGCACTTTGGAAGCACCTTTTTCTACATTAAGGACACTTATTTGGACTCCTGTTGGTGGCAGTGATCATGCACTATTGCTCTACTAGTCAGGAATTGCATCACTGAGCTAATTCTACTAGCACTTTATGGACACTTATCACTTTGCTTATTTATTGTGACACTGGTTTCACTGCTTTTTAATTTTTTGTCATGCTATTTATATGATTATGTTTATCAATTTCACTTTAAGTTTTTATCATGATATGGATTTTTTATCACGTTGACACATTAATTGAGTGATATTTTTCACTTCAGCCACTAGGGGGCACTGTATGAAGTTACTATCACAGATATATTTATTCATGTTGTCATTTTCATTTTTTATGATTGTGCGTCACTATTTTTATTGTGTATATGTGATTTTAGTATTTGGGATACTATGTAAGTGCTGAGCAGCAATCCTTCCACCATATATTAATCAGTCTTATAGAAGTAGTAGCGCGGTAGTATCTGTGTACATTAGGTTTTTTATATAGCCTGCTGCTGTGCGCTCTTCTTTAGTCCTATTCTAACGCAGAGGTGAGGCTTGAAATTGGCTCATAAAGCTGCTTTCTTCTGGCATGGCAGACAGGGTCGCCACCTTTTCTTGAAGTCAAATGCAAACACTTTAGCAGTGCAGGGCAATTTTTTGTTTTTGTATTATGCACTATAAGATTGTAAAAAACCTGGGACACCTTTGGGTGCCCCAAGAAGAGTAGCAATGCAGTGCACATAGTGTGCAGTGATAAACAGTGAGCGTGACCAAATTGTGTTAACAGTGGGAGGGGCTTAAAGGGGCACAGTCCCTGCTAAGGTCAGGCATACCAGATCCCGTTCTGCTGTCACTGAGGTGCAAGAACTGCAGGGCTCTCGTATGGAGCAGAGAACCAATACTAGTGCCGCTACTCCTTCTGGTGACCTGCCAAGCACCAGCGGCCTAGTACATCCTGGTCATAGACAAACCAGCACTGCAGTAACACTTGGTGACATGGCAAGTCCCATAAGTGTAGTTCAAGCTGGTGTGGCTAGCACAAGTAGTGTCCCGCAACCACGAAGACGAAGACAAACACAAGCCCACAGAGCCCATAGTGCCCTTCCTGCCATGCTTGCAAACCCTGATTGGAAACCCACCACTGATGCAGCGCCCGCACTTCCCCCACTCACTGGAGAACCCATAATTCAGGTGAATACAGTTGACTTTAGGGCCATTGATTTTCATTTGCTGTTTTTCACCGAAGATCTCTATAGATCTATAGTGAACCAAAGCAATTTATATGCTGGACAATACATCGCGGCTAATCCCCATTTGTGACTTGCCAAAGACTGGAAACCAATTACGGTTCCAAAATTTAAGTCTTTACTGGGCCTTACCTTCCTCATGGGCATACATAAAGAACCTGAGTTGTGGACATATTGGTCCACTGACCCAATTCATCATATTCTGATTCAATTTTCTGGCCGTCTTGCTTTCAAACAGTACCTCCCCAGCAGGGGCGTCGCCAAGGGGTGGCTATGGGGGTTGGAGCCCCGAGTGCCATGCCCTCAGCCCCGAGCCTCCCGAGGGGCCCTTAATGGCGGTGTCAGGTCACCCGTCCGGCGGGCGGGAGACCTGACTGAAGCCGCAGGCGAGCGGCTTGATAGAGCCGCGAGCGGGCGGCTCTACAGAGCCGCCGAGCGGCTGCTTTCTGCCGCCGTGCGGATACATTGAAAGCCGAGAGAGAGAGGGGTGGGCGAGCAGAGATGACTTCATCTCTCTGCCCGCCCGCATCACTGCTATCCCTCCCTCTCTCTCTCCACAGTGCCGCCGACTCGCATGGTGGCGGGGGGGGCGAAGAGGCGGAGCGGGTTGTCTGCAGCTGTGGGGGGGTGGATGGAGCTGTGGGGGGGCTGTCTGCAGGTCAGAAACCGTTCAGTGT